>CM065393.1:20977500-21022500 GCA_033060915.1 Euryodendron excelsum
ATTTGAACAAAATATATTATTGATCTAAATTGCATTCCAAGTCACTCACTCGTGCCAAACTTGACCTAAAATATACTATATCTCAATGTCTTGTATCATTGTCTAATTGAATGCTTGTGGTTGACTTTTTATTTGGAAGATTTTGTTAAGAAGAAAATCAAGGAAAACTGCATATATAAATAGTAATAATAATTATTATGACAATAAAGTAAATAATTTCTTGCTGTGTAAACGGTGATAGAAAAAAAGTTGAAAGAAAAAATCAGGAATATATATCATTCCTCTTTCTTCCCACTTCATTAACTCTATAATAATGCAGCATTACATGCACCACTTCTTTGACCACATTTCCTTGCATCTTTGAGATAAAACATTCAACAATGTTGTAAAATTTGCACCTTCAGATGGATTTTTGTCTATTTTCTCTTGTCTAAGAACAAAACGAAAGTCGAGAAAATGAATGAAAATTGTAATGGGTCTGACTTATTAAAAGTGAGCGTATATTCTTAATTTTATGTTGATTGACCTACATGAGCATTACTATAAGAATATACTTGAGGCAAGACATTTGTTAGTAGACAATAAGGGTGCATTTGGCAATAAAGAATGGGAGTTCAAAATTCTGATACTCTATATATGGGTATGAGATGTCTAGAAATATTAAAGAATCAAATATTCACATCCATTTTTATAAAACCGTATGCACTATTTTTTTTTTAATTTTAAAAAGGACATCCTTAAATAGAATGAAAATTGAATGAAAATGAGAACACCGTAGATCCCTCCCATTGCAACAAGGTACCATCATATAACCCATTGCATAAGGTTTTCTCATTCACATAGAAATGGAATTCACATAATTAATAGTATGCACCAAACATGAGAAATTGACAGCTCCCATTTCCAATCTTAATTCTTATAAAACAATGCACTCTAAGATGTCAAAATGAGAAAGCATATTCTTGTCATGGCATTAATTATTACAGGACTGCCCAAACATCAACTTCAAATGTAGGTATATGACTTGCACCCTATAGTGTATTCGGAAAGATCCTTAGATAATCTCAAGTGCAGGATGGTGAAGAAGAATAATCTGGTGATTTCGGGATCAAGTCCATGAGAAATTTAACAAGATGATGAATAAGGTGTATCATTCGTCTCAGAAAGCACAAAATTATTGAATTACTTCTAAAAAGAGACCAAAAATTATTACTTTGGAAGAGTTTGTTTATTCTAAACTAAACTAAACTAAGAAACTTATTTTAACTTGAATAAAGAAAGTCTCGAGACTAATCGTTCCAATCAATTGTTTCACCTAGAATTTCAATGGAGACTTTTGATAACTCAAATCATTGACTGTGTCATGAGTCTTTGATTCAAAATATTTACCAATAAAAACATTTATTCTTTAGCAGTCGAACTTAAAATAAATCAGGTTTAGAATCATAAATGCATATTATGGACTTGTGCAATAAATATACCAAACTAGGATGTGTGCAATAAATATTTCCAAGTTTAATAAAATATCTAAGTTTTATAAATATCTTTGATCCCAAAGAATTAAGAAGATAGAAATATTAAAACCTTAATTACCTCCATTGTTCATCCGAGATCTTCAATTGATATTCACAATTGATCCCAAGATGAGATTTAACTATTCATCACCATGATAGATATGCAAATATGTATTGAAAATATATTAAAAACTATGAATTTGGTTACAGGAATTGAGAAAGCTACGAAACATTATGTAGAAAACAAGTGGAAACTATTTAAAGCCTCTCTTTAAAAGATAAAACTCGTAAAATAATAAACAACCCTAGAGTACAATCCAAGTATTTATAGACTTGAAATTGTAGAAATATGCGAACCGATCGAACACCCTGACCATTGTTCAAACGGGTTTCTGACACACTTCTGACGTTGTGAACAAGCCCCAATAATTTCTGATACACATTGAACCTGATTCAGAGAGTGTTTTCAAGCTTCCGTATTTTTTGACAATTTTCTCCATTTGATGCACTGTTCGAATGCACCACTATACCGTTTGAACGACCTTTCACTTTTTTGTTCGATTTTGTCCTTTCAGCTTGGAATCCTGTTTACATCAAACATTATAAGTTCGATACAAGTTAAGACTAAAATTATACAATTAATGCTACACTATGTTTAACAAGAAACTAATTAGGGCATGTAGATTGCATTTTTAAAGTACAATCACAACCCCCAACTAGCTTTTTACTAGTCCCTAGCAAAATACTAACAACTGAAAGGTATCTCCACTTTTGTGGGAGTCACGAGTGTATTTAGCATATGCACCAAGCCTTTAGACCCCTAGGTTACCCCTAGTGGATGATGATGTCTCGTGAGGGTTTCTAGTCATAGTACCCACAAATATCTATTCATGTCGAGCAAGCAATAATAATGAGAGCAATCGAAGCATCCAATAACTCATTCAAGACAATCGTCAACTTACCCTAAATCATGAATCATGTAAGGTTAAGGCATAAAAACTCATAAGAAGGATTCACATTAGAATGTACTATCTATACAATATAACTCGAATGTCTCAAACTCATGCACCCACATCCTTCATGCTTTGATTCAAATCTTACTGGGCATACACTTACTAAAGTATAAAACATAGATCTCTCAATGGAAAACTCATCATAAGAGCAAATGTATATAACATGCAATAAGAGCAATCTAATAACAAAAATACAAAAAAGTTAGTGTATATGACTTGGCATGGCATCATGAAAGGATATCCACGGTTAAACTGATAATCAAGGAATTGACATAATGGACTTATACTCAAAAGAATTTTTAACTCATGTATACTTTTCGACCAACTAAGGCCTTTTGTATGAAGTATAAAGGGGTATGGAGAGATAAAGGATAGAATATTCAGACACACACTCAAGAGGGGTGATGATCAACAAATGCATACTTTCACTTCCCAATTCTCATGACAATACATTTTCTCTTTCTTTGCTTCATTTGCTTTTTGATATTCGCACTTGCTATTTCTTCTCAACAACATTTTTTTTCTTTTATATTTCTTTTTTTCTCCTTTTCTTTTTTCATGTTGCGAATTCATCATCTTTTCAAACTCTCACAAGTATAATGGTCATACGTCTTTCATGGGAAATATTTTAACAATGACCCCACTTTAACAATGATGATGTACATAAGATCCAAGAGAAAGAAATTAGGAAGTTATGGCTCAAAGAAGAATAGAATGACCTATCAATATATCTAAAGTATACCAAGTTTGAAATTCAAGAGAGTTTAAGTGTCAATAACCTTAATCATTACCTTAGTGTATGAATCAAAACAAAGTGTAATGAAGCTATTGAAATAATGGAAGATGAATAAAGTATACTTGAGTATATGTAATCCACCCCGAAGAGCGAAAAGTTGGTTTTAAAGCTCACAAGGTAAAATATCTACTCTTTAAGGATATAAATGCACAAAGTATCAACATAAGATGTTGTATAACATGATAGTGCATAATAATATAATCTCCCTCTTATAATGCTTTTATGACAAATCCTTGCAATGCATTATGATAAGAAGGTAAATCAACAATTAAGATCAAGTTTAGTCCAACGCATGAATCTAACCATTCTCAAGTCTAAGATTGCATTGATATAAATATTACTATGGTTTTCAAAAAAATCCTCCCCACCACATCCATCATCAATAATAAATAATTAATGGAAACTTGGATAAATGTGCTAAAGATACAAATCATGACACCCAAACCATATGATATTCAAATTATCCCGAAAGAATCTCAAGTGTCTGAAAGATAGTCAATATAAAACAACACCTGAAACTGATACATAAAATATGACAAGGTTTGAAGTATAGAAAACTGAACATGGGATAAGATTCATATAGACAAGATAAATGCAAAAAGGCATCCACTAATGATCAAAAGAGTTTTCGATACATGGTATGAAATATACATGCAAAATGACATGGAATCTAAACTCTAGTCATCGAACCCCTCGTCGGCAAGTGGTAGTGGTGGCGACTGTATATGTCGAACAAGAACCATCATCTAATCAATGGTAGCCAATTACATCCACAAACAACCGTCAAGCATAGTAAGATGGTCGGTATGCTGCCCCAGAGCCTCAGTCCTCCTCTGTGCTGCCTCCTTAAGTCGTGCAATGGCATGTCCCTACTAGACAAGTGCCTGACTCTACTATTCCAAGATCACATCATTGTTACCTTTATGCCTTGATTTTGACAGTAGCAAAATTTTGTTTAAATGTTTAATTACTTTATTTAGTGTGCAGATAATATCATGCATGAATTAGACTATGACCTGAAGCTTGAATATATTGAAAAACCTATGAAGCTTATGAAAAAGAGTTGAAAAGTGTGTTGAAACCTTGAAGAATATAGAAGAGGCTATATGGATTGAAGAAATCCTAGAGGCAATCCAACTTAAATGATTTTATCTCGAAGAGATTGAAGGTGTTAAAGTTCAAGTAAAGTGAATATCACAACTATTAGAAGATCTTTTTAAAGATTTGATGAAGTCTCAACAAACCAAGTGTCATGCCCCGATTTTTCGCACCCGAAAAAGACAAGTGAGAGAAACACAATACTCTCTCGTTAGAACTGATCTTCCTAGAAGAATGAGTGCGAGTAGGTTTGAACTGAAAATTAATTTGGTTAAGGGCTTTAAGAAAAATGTTTGGAGTCGCCACCTAACTTGATTAAGGTGTGTTAGGTCATTTAAAAACTAAGCACAATCTAAATATTACACTTAGGGTTTTTGAAAAGAGTTTTAAAGCTTCCTCAAGAGAAAGTTTTTAAGAAAATAAGCTGTTTAGAAACCTTTGGAAATATGTAAGCCCTTTTTGAAATAACTCCATTTTGATATTTGAAAACATTGATCTAGGTTCGGAAGTTGGTTTTGTGTAGGGAAGACGCACTAAGCTATCACCCTACCCCCCCCTCGTGGTACCTATGTGTATATTCACCCTAGGTTCACTTATTCAAAATCTTTGATTAATAATTGTCCAATACTATCGACTTTAAAAAGAGATTTTGAAAAGAAATTTGACATAATGCATGATATGCAAGTGCAAAACATTTTATTTGATTTTGAAAAATAGATTTAAAAGAACTTGATTTGATTTTGAAAAGACTTGATTTGATTTTGAAATGGATTGGAAAAGATAGATTTGAATTTTTAAAATAGATTTGAAAAGACTTGATTTGAAATTGGAAAGAAGGTTTTAGAAATTGAAATTTAAGATTTGAAAATAGATTTTAGAATTAGAAATATGAAATAGATCACGGAATTGGAAGTTTGAAAATAGTTATGGAATTAGAAATTTGAAAAAAAGTTACGACCGCACCCATGAGGGTTACCTGCGTATCCCTTTTTGGGAATCAGGTCAATCATAGTTCGAACAAGAGTCGGATAGAAAATTTGGTTTGAAAAGAATTTGATTTGAAACTTAGATTTGAAGATTGAAAATTAAACTTTGATTTGAAATTGACTTGGAAGATTTGAAAAGATTGGACTTTGATTTAAAATAGAACTTGAGGATTTGAAATAGATCTTAGAATTGACTTTGAACTTGATTTGGAAGTACAAAACTATGAAAACATCTTGACTTGAATTAACGTGTGAAAAACGATCTTGGTTTAAAAAAGAATTTTTGGATAAGAGTTGAAAACTTCCTAACTCTAGGGTTAGGGTCGAACTAAGGTCTAGACATCTTAGGACTTAGGGTAACCTAGGGTTGGAACATGTGATTAAATTGAAAAGGATTTGATTTAGATTTGAAAAGTTTAATTTTAGAAAGTTGGATTTAGGAAAGGTTCGAATTAGGAAAGATTCGAACTAAGGAAGATTTAAAATGAAGTTTTGATTTGATTTGAAAAACTTGACTTGACGTGGATTTAGAAAAGCTAAGATTTAAGAAAGATTGAATTTAGAAAATCTTGAAATTAGGAAAGTTTCAAAATAAGAATGTTCCGTTTTAGAAAAGTTTCATTTTAGGAAAGGTTTTGAAATTGGAAAGTCTTGAATTTAGGAAGTTTCAACTTAAGAAAGTTTCTAATTTGGAAAGTTTTCTTGTTAGGAAATATTTGATTAGGTTTGAGAAAGATTTGAAATTTGGAAAGTTTTAGAATTAGGAAAAGTTTGGATTTAGAAAGATTGAGAAGCTTAAAATTTAAGGAAAGATTAAAAAATTTTAATATTTTTTTTTAAGTTCGAAATTTGAAAACTTAAGATTTAGGAAGGTATGAGATTAGGAAGGATTAGAATTAAGAAAGATTTGAATTAGGAAGGATTGTGATTAGGAAAGGTTGAAATTAGAAAAATTTTTGGATTAGGAAAATTTTGATTTCTATTTCCTAAAATAAAAGATTGAATTTTATTTCCAAAAAGAGATGATTTGATTTTGTTTCAAAAAACGGATGATTTGATTTAGTTTCCAAAAATGGAAGATTTAATTTGACATAAAACTGGAAAGGAGGAATTTTGAAAAACTTAAGTTTGGAAAGCTATAGTTTTGGTATAGGAAAAGTGATTTTGGAAATCTAAGATTTGACATAGAAAATAGAGGTTTTGGAAATCTATGTTTTGAGGAAAGATTGGAAATCATGTTTTAGGAGAGAAAATTAGGGTTTCCTAATCATTGGCTCTTAAGCTTGACTTGGATTCTAAGGAAAAGAGTTTTGGAAAGTAAATCTTTTGAAAGGAGTTTCTGGGAAGGAAAGTTGAGTATTGTTTTTAGAAAGTAGAATTTTGAAGAGAGTTTTTTTTTTTTTTTTGGAAAGGAGTTTGAAAAGAAGTTTTGGAAAGCGGAACTTTTGGAAAGAAAGTTTTTAGGAAGGAGATTTTTGAAAGAGTTTTAGAAAAGTAAGTTTGAAAAGAAATTTTAGAAAAGAGATATTAGAAAGAGTTTTGAAAAAGCAATTTGGAAAGAGAATGAAATATGGACTTTTACAAGTCTTTAAAATATCCCACTTTCCTAAAACGATTCTAACCATCGAGGGACTAGAATCATTCTAGGATCGTAGTTTTGAAAACAATAAAGATTTGAAAATATGGACCATGACAATCATTTTAAATGTAACACTTTCCTAAAGCAACCCTAACTATGAAAATGATAGAATCACCTTAAGGTTGTAATTTTGAAAATAAGTTTGGAAAAAGAAGATTTAATGCAAGTTTTGAAAATAAGTTTGAAAACAAGTTTTGGAGAGATGCATGATCATGATTTGCACAATGCAAGTTGGGGTCGTGAACATACAAAGTTAAAGGCTTCACCACATAATCAAGAGGGCCGAACCCACGTGATCATTGGTTAGACTAAGAGAAAACCCCCGACACGGTGACTTTTAATAGCCTAATCCTACACATGAACCGAGAAGTCCCTTGTTTCAAGCATGCAAAAAAGTGGGTAAAGAAGATAGGAAATTAAAATAAAAGAAAACCTATGTGGGTTAGGAGAGAGAAGAGAGAGGGGTGTCGCGCCCAGATTTTTCGCACTCGAGGAATACTCACACAAGCGGGAAAAATGCTGTACTCTCTCGTTAGAACTCACCTTCCTAGAAGAATGAGTGCGACTAGGTTTGAATTGAAAATAGGTTTGAATAAAAGGCTTTTGAAAAAGATTTGGAGTCGCCACCTAACTTGATTAAGGTGAGTTAGGTCACCTAAAAACTAAGCATAGTCCGAAAACTACACTTAGGGTTTTTGAAAAAACGATTTTGAAAATATCACCTCCAGAGAGGGTTTTTAGGAAAACAGGTTGTTTGGCAACCTTTGGAAAACATTTAGCCCTTTTTAGAAAAATGACTCCTTTTGGTCTTTGAAAACAGTGATTCTAGGTTCGGAGGTTGGTTACGTGTAGGGAAGACGCACTAAGCTATCACCCTACCCCGCCCTTTCGGTACCTACATGTCAATCTACCCTAGATTCACCTATGAGAGTCTTTAATTAACTATAGTTCAACCCTATCCACTTTGAAAAACAATGTTTGAAAACTAATTTAGCATGATGCATGATATGCAAGTGCAAGATGAGAGAATTGGAAAATAGAAATTGATTTGATTTGAAAATAAATTTGAAGAAATAAAATTGAAATTGGAAAGTTTGAAAATTGAAAATAGAAGTTTGAAAATAGAAATTTTGGAATTTTGGAAATAGATTGGAGTTTGAGATTTGAAAAGATTTTGGAAACCGCACCGATGAGGGTGGAATTGAAAGTTTGAAAAGTATTGCGACCGCACCTATGAAGGTTGCCTACGTATCCCTTTGGGGGAATCAGGTCAGTCGTAGTTCGGACAAGAGTCCGATTGAAAATAGATTGATTTGAAGAGAGAGATTGGATTGGAAGAAAGAGATTGAATTGACAATTGGATTTGATTTGAGATTAGAAAAGGAGATTGGAAATTGAAATTGGAAAGATTGGGCTTGTTTTGAAAAGATCGATTTTGGAAAGACACGGTTTTGGGAAGAAGGAGGTTTAGGAAACCTAGACTTAGGAAAGGTAGGAAACCTAGGAAAGACTTGAGATTAAGAAAGATTAGATTAGAATGTTGATTTTGAAAGATTTTGAAAGATTTGGAAACTTGGAATTTAGGAAAAATTTAGATTAGGAAAATTTCGAATTAGGAAAGTGTCATTTTTGGAAAGTTCAAAATTAGGAAAGTTTTAGGTTTAGGAAAGTTTTAGGTTTAAGAAAGTTTCAACTTTGGAAAGTGTTGTTTTAGGAAAGGTTTTGAAATTAGGAAGTTTTGAAAGTTGGAAAGTTTTGAATTTAAAAAGTTTTAACTTAGGAAAGTCTTCAAAGTAGGAAAGTTTCGTTTTAGGAAATGTTTGAATTAAGAAAAGTTTCAACTTAAGAAAGTCTTGAATTAAGAAAGTTTTGAATTTAGAAAAGTTTTAGAATTGGAAAGACTTGAAGTTTAAGAAAGTTTAGAATTTAGAAAGTTTTGAATTTGGAAAGTTTAAGATTTAGAAAGTTTTAGGGTTTTAGGAAATCTTGAAATTAGGAAAGGTTTGAGTTTAGGAAGAGTTTGAAAATTTGAATTTGGAGGGTTAAGATTTGGAAAGGGGGGTTGAGTTAGGAAAGATTTGAAAGTTGAGTTTTAAAGTTTAGGAAAGATTTTTATGTTCAAGTTTTGGAAACTTAAGATTTAGGAAAGTGAAAGTTTAGGAAGGATTTGGATTTTGAAATTTAAGGAAAGATTTAAAGTTTAGGTTTAGGGAACTTATGGTTTAGGAAGGAATTGAATTAAGAAAGGTTTGGATTAGGAAGGGATTGGATTTGGTTTCTAAAAAACAAGGGTTTGATTTTGTTTCCAAAAATGGAGGATAGGATCTAGTTTCCTAAACGGGGAGATTTGATTTGGTTTCCTAAAGGGAAGATAGGATTTGGCAAGGATTTGAAAAGGGAGATTCTAGAAACCCTAGATTTGAAAAATTATAGTTTTGACGTAGAAAAGAGGTTTTGGAAACGTGCATCGTTTGGATGTGAAAACAAGAGATTTTGAAAACCTAGATTTGGGGCAAAGTTTGAAAATCATGTTTTTGGAAAGAAAATTAGGGTTTCCTAATGGTAGGTTCTAGGGCTTGATTTGGACTCTAAGGAAAAGAGATTTTTAGAAAGTGTGTTTTTGGAAACAAAGTTTTTTCTAAAAAGGAATCCTAGGGAGGAGTTTTTGGAAAGTGAATTTGGAAAGAGAGTTTTTGGAAAAAGATTTTGAAGAGAAGGAGTTTTGGAAGGTGAATCTAGGGAGTGTTTTTAGATGGTGAATTTTGAGGAAAAGATTTTGGAGAGAGAATTTTGAAAAATAGATTTTGGAAGGGAGTTTTTGAAAACAATTTTGGAGAGGAGAGTTTTAGGAAAGTATGTTGAAAAAGAGATTTTTAGGAAAAGATTTTTGAAGAGAGAGTTTTTGGAAAGTATAAAAAATATCTCACTTTCCTAAAGCGATTCTAGCCATAAGAAGGCTAGAACCACTTTAAGAAAGTGGTTTTGAAAACAAGGTTTGAAAATATAGACCAAAAGGCCACTTTTAATATAACACTTTCCTAAAGCAACTCTAGCCATGGAAAGGCTAGAATCACCTTAGAATTGTGGTTTTGAAAACAAGTTTTTGAAAAAGAGCTTTTGATGCAATTTTGAAAACAAGTTTGAAAACGTTTTGAAAAACAACTTTTTAAAACGGTTTTTGGAAGATGCAAGACTATGATATGCACAATGCAATTTGGGGTCATGAACATACAAGGCTAAGGCTTCACCACATAATCAAGGGGGCCGAACCCACGTGGTCTTTGGTTAGACTAGAAGAAAGCCCCCGACACGGTGACTCTCCCATAGTCCAATCCTACACATGGACCGGGAATCCCCTTGTTTCAAGCATGCAAAGAAAGGGCGGGAAAGAGATGGGGGATTAAAATAGAGAAAACCCAAGTGGGTTGGAGAGAGAAGAGAGAGGGGGGAAGTGCGGAAAATTAAAGAGAAAGCCTACCTTGTTTCTTGTTTATTTTGCGCGCCGTGCAGTCTTCGGTCTTGATCTTCACCTTCAGTCTTCAAGGATTGTCTTCAAGCTTTGAATGGCTGTTCTTCAAGTCTTCCAAGGATGGTTGAAGGTTAGGGTATGAGTGTATGGGGGTGTATGAGTGTATAGGAGGCTAGGGTTTGTGTATAGTGGCTAGGGTTCGGAAAACCTAGGGAGGCTAGGGTTTTTGGAGGTGCTCGAGCTCTGTGTATCGAATTGTGTGATTTCTAGGTTAAGTTTGCAGACCCTTTTCACGTTGAACGAGGCTCTGTATTTATAGAAGTTGGACAAGCCTGGCGCCTGTTGCAGTGGCGCCAGGGCAAAATTTACACTGGCGCCACTAGGAGTGGCGCCAGGCCATTTTTTGGCTTGGTGCCACTGCTAGTGGCGCCAGCCATTTAGGAAACAATTAAGGTCGGCAAGCAACGTATCTTTGACTAGATTTGGGCGCCTGTACTAGTGACTACCATGTAAACTTTAGCCTGGCTTCACTAGGAGTGACTCCGGAAAGTCTGGGAATGATTTGAAGGAGCCGGGAGTGACCCGGAAGGCCGAAAAGGAGCAGGAACACCTTAAATAGTGTCCTGGAGATTTTTGACTTGAAAAGTGAGGATTGAATGTGTCGGAAAGGTTGACCCAGCCTTTAGGGGCAAAACGGTCAATCGGACCGGAAAATTGCCGAGACAGACTCAAACTGTCCCGGAAGAAGAATTTGGATCTGGAAACATTATTTAGAATGTTCCCAGAGATTGCCGGTTTGATACCCAAAGCCGGCGTGGTCGGAAAAGGAGACCGGTCCACTAGGGGCAAAACGGTCATTTTGCACCGGGTTTGCCGGAACTGACTCGGAATGGTCCGGAAAGGTAAAGGAAGGTTGAGAACACTATAAAAAGTGTTCCTGGGTCATTACCGCTTTGATACCCAGAGCCGGTGTGGTTGAAGAAGGAGACCGGCCCACTAGGGGCAAAACGGTCATTTTGTACCGAGTTCGCCGGAACTGACTCGGAATGGTCCGGAAAGGTAAAGGAAGGTTGAGAACACTATAAAAAGTGTTCCTGGGTCATTACCGGTTTGATACCCAGAGCCGGTGTGGTTAAAGAAGGAGACCGGCCAACTAGGGGCAAAACGGTCATTTTGTACCGGGTTCGCCGGAACTGACTCGGAATGGTCCGGAAAGGTAAAGGAAGGTTGAGAATACTATAAAAAGTATTCTCAGGGGGTTACCGGTTTGATACCCAGAGCCGGTGTGGTTCCCGGAGCGTTCGGATGCCTAGGGGCAAAATGGTCATCTTGACCGAAAAGTCTCGGAAAAGGTCCTCAGGGTAGTCTGGTCCTTTTCCACCGAAGTGAGCTAACAGACACGGGTGTTGACCTAGGTTTTGAGTGTTTTCGCCACTCTAACGATGTGAGTATTTCGCTACTCGGACGGGGTTGAAGATTTGTGAGTATTTCCGCTACTCGGACGGGATTGAGTATTTCCGCTACTCGGACGGGATTGATGATTTGGGAGTATTTCAGCTACTCTAACGGTTCTATGAGTATTTCCGCTACTCTAACGGTTCTGTGAGTACTTCCGCTACTCGAACGGTTCTGTGAGTACTTCCGCTACTCTAACGGTTTTGTGAGTATTTCCGCTACTCTAACGGTTCTGTAAGTACTTCCACTACTCTAACGGTTCTGTGAGTATTTTCGCTACTCTAACGGTTGAGTATTTCCGCTACTCTAACGGTTGAGTAATTCCGCTACTCTAACGGTTTTGTGAGTAGTTTTGCTACTCGGACCGTCTCGAGGAATAAACTGTCTCGAGAGAGGGATTTGAAAGGGGTCTTACCGTCTCCGAAGAGACGTGCCTGGATTGGAACCGTCTCGAGGAATAAACTGTCTCGAGAGTGGGATTGGAAAGGGGTCTTACCGTCTCCAAAGAGACGTGCCTGGGTTTTGAGTGTTTCCGCCACTCTGACGGTTTTGTGAGTGTTTCCGCCACTCTAAGGGTTTTGTGAGTGTTTCCGTCACTCTGGCGGTTTTGTGAGTGTTTCCACCACTCTGACGGTTTTGTGAGTGTTTCTGCCACCCGGACCGTCTCGAGGAATAAACTGTCTCGAGAGAAGGATTGGAATCGGAATAAGAAAGGACAATGCCCCGAAGGGCATTTTGGTCATTTTGCCTCTATTTGAGCCTGACAGGCCCACGAAGCGATGGAAAGATGGAATTTGAAACTAGAGAATTGGATTCGATTGGAATATGTCCATAATGACTTGAAAACAAGTCTGGACAGAGTGTAGACTGCCGAGCGGTCAAAAATGGGGTGCTTACAAGGGGGGAATTGCGTAAACGTAAATAGGAAACATACCTTGTGTCTCCTTTATTTTGCTTGCTTGCTTCGGTCTTCAAAAGCTTCCAAGTTGCAGCACTTCAAGTCTTTAATGGAGTCTTCGGAGGTTCGTATTTGAGTGTGTAAGAGTGTATATAAGCTAGGGTTAAGTGTATAGGGGCTAGGGTTTTGTATATGGAAGCTAGGGTTTGGAGAACCTAAAAAGAGCTAGGGTTTGGAGGGGTTTCGAGCTCTGTATATAGAAGAGCAAAGTTTTTGGACTGTGTTTGCGGACCCTTTTCACGCTGGAAGAGGCTTTGTATTTATAGACAAAAGACTAAACTAGCGCCTGCTGTACTGGCACTAGGCAAAACTTTACACTGGCGCCACTAAGAGTGGCACTAAAAGTTTACATAGTTAGTAAACTTTTAAGGTCGGCAAGCAATGTATCTTTCAAAGATTTGGATGCATGTACTAGTGACTACCATGCAATTTTTGGCTTGGCTTCATTAGGAGTGGCTCTGGAATGTCCAAGAATGATTTAAAGGGCTGGGAATGGCCCAGAGGGCCGAAAAGGGACAGGAACCCTTAGAATAATGTCTCAGGGGTAGTAGACTTGAAAAATGATGTCAAGATTTATTGGACGGGTTGGCCGGGCCATTAGGGGCAAAATGATCAATCGGACCAGAAAACTACTGGGACAGATTCAAAATGTCCCGAAACAAGGCTTGAGGCTTGGAAATATTAGCTAGAATGTTCCAAGAGGTTGCTGGTTTGATACCCAGAGCCGGCATGGTTGGAAAAGACGATCGACCTACTAGGAGCAAAACAATCATTTTACATCGGGTTTGCCGGAATTGATTTAGAATGATCCAGAAATGTAACGAAGGCTGGGGATACTATCAGAAACATCCCTGGGGGGTTACGAGTTTAATACCCAGAGCCAGTGTGGTTCCCCGGGCGCTCGGCTATCTAGGGGCAAAATGGTCATTTTGACCGGATGATCCCGGAATTGGTCTGAAACCAATTGGAAGGCACCTAATCGTGCCAGATTGTCTTTAAGACAACCTTGGAAGGGTGGACTTACCACTTTGAGGACTTAGGTACTTTCTCGAAAAAGCGTCCCGAAAAATGCCCTAAAGGCAGTTTGGTCATTTTTCACCAGAGTAGGTTAGTAGACACTGATGTTGACCTGGTTTTTGAGTGTTTCTCTCACTCTGATGGTCTGTGACGAGTGGGTTTCCAAAGGTATCTCGTCCTTTGGTAAACGTGTCACGACCAAGAGGCGAGTTTGGTTTCGTGACATAGGGGGTTGATTGGCAATTCCCTTTGTCGACCTATTTGCGAGTATTTCCGCCACTCTGACTGTTGTGATGTTTATGAGTGTTTCTGCCACTCTGACAGTTCCCGATCATTCCAGAGACTGCCTGATCTTCAGAAGCTACTTGGTGGACTTATTGCCTGAGGAATCAACTTTCTCGAAAGGCATGCCAATTAACGGATATTTCTTCATTGGAGGGCTAGCAGGCCCCAAAGGTGGACCGTTCTACCTTCTTGGGGACTTAAGGTCTTGTCTTGGTCGACGGGTTTGAAGGGACTTACTGTTCTAAAGATTTTCTCAGAAAACATGTCAAACTGGATGGTCTTATCACCTTAAGGGATCAATTTTCTCGAAAGGCATGGCAGACTTAATTTGAACTGGAACTGGACTAGAATTGGATTTGAACTGGAATTGAGATCAAAACGGAGACTTATTGTCTTCGAGAAGACGTGCCCACTGGAATTGGACCAGATAATGCCTCAAGTGCATTTTGCTCATTTTGCCTCTATTTAGGTCGGACAGGTCGCGAAGCGATCGATTGGCTGGATTACGTCTGAAAAACAAGTTTGAACTAGAATGCGTCCATATCGACTTGAATACCAGTTTGGACGGACTGGAGACTTCCAAGAGAGCAAAAATTAGGTACTTACAACTACTCGTCTTTTTCTGTATTTGCTTGTCAAAGACAGAACATGATAGAGTGAAAGTCCCATGTTGACCGTGAGGTGGTCGGAGGAACGGACTTTGAAGATTTTTGAAAACTGGAGTTTGAAAATGGAGACTTGGCCTAAAAGGCGTTTGAAATCGAGCTTTAGTGGGGAAAAAGGCAAAACTGCCCGGATTTTGACATTGGCACCACTAGCAGTGGCACCCTTGTTAAATTTGGCTTGGTGCCACTAACAAGCCCGGGATCGAAACCAGCAAACTGCTAGTTCGACGTTTTTGCTAGATTTGAAAATTTTTTGAAAAACTGAGAGCCTTTGTGTGGAAATCGACTTGGACATTTGGAGTGCTTCCTAGGGACCACGAAGGATTGCCGAAAGTAGACACCATCGCCGGAAGAGAAGATTTCATCAGAGAATTCCAAGAGGTGAGTTTTTTTATTTTATGTGTAAAATTCCGTTTTAGTCATGTGAATAGTTAAAATTAATGTTTTGACGTGTTTTGAACACTCTGGTGAAGTCATTTTGATGTTTTGATGTTTTGATGCTTGTTTGATTTAGTTTCAGTAATTTTGCATGTTTACATAAATAGGGTTTCTGCAGGAATTGGGAGTTTGTTCCCACAGCCTTAAGTATTGAGTTTTCTGGTTAGAATTTTATACTGTGTGCCTTAGAAAATTGTGTTTAATAGCCGTGTGAGGTTTCGTGATTTTTTGAAAGTTTTTTGAATTTTTAATTTTTTAAAAAATAGAAAAATACTTAAAAATAGTAAAAATAGAGAAAATATTAGAGTTTAGTTTTTAGAAAATGTAAGAATATTTTAGAAAATATTTGAAATGATTTTGAGGAATTTTGGGATAACTTCGAAAACCATGAATTTGTTGAAAAATAAAACAAATCTTTTAAAAAATTTTAAAATTTTAAAAATGTGCACGGGTGTTGGTGTTATGTGATTATGATATTGTGAAGTGCATGGTTTGTATTTTGTGTTGATATTGTGGGTGTTGTAGGCACCACTTTTAAGCAGAACTCTGTCGAAATTTTTGAAATTCAAAAAAGAGGTTGAAAAGATATAAAACCATTGAGGGCAGAGCCTTTTTGGAGAAGAAGTGTCGCGCCCAGATTTTTTGCACTCGAGGAATACACACACAAGCGGAAAAAATGCTGTACTCTCTCGTTAGAACTTACTCTCCTAGAAGAATGAGTGCGACTCGGTTTGAATTGAAAATTGATTTGAATAAAGGGCTTTTTAGAAAAGATTTGGAATCGCCACCTAACTTGATTAAGGTGAGTTAGGTCACCTAAAAACTAAGCATAATCCAAAAACTACAGTTAGGGTTTTGGAAAACGATTTTGAAAATATCTCCTCAAGAGAGGGTTTTTAAGAAAAACCGGTTGTTTGGCAACCTTTGGAAAATATTTAGCCCTTTTTTTGAAAATAACTCCATTTTTGGTCTTTGAAATCAGTGATCTAGGTTCGGAGGTTGGTTACGTGTAGGGAAGACGCACTAAGCCATCACCCTACCTCGCCTTTTCGGTACCTACATGTCAATCTACTCTAGATTCACCTATGAGAGTCTTTAACTAACTAATGTTCAATCCCATCCACTTTGAAAAAGAATGTTTGAAAAGATATGATGCATGATATGCAAGTGCAATAGAAGAGAATTGGAAAATAGATTTAGAAATAGATTTGGAAAGAAATTGATTTGACTTAAAAAGATAGAGATGGAAGTTTGAATTCAGAAAGAAGGTTTTGGAATTTAAAAATAGAGAGATTTGGGAAATAGAAATTTGAAATTGGCAGTTTGAAAATAGATTGGAGATTTGAAAAGATTGTAGAATTTGAGATTTGAAAAATGTGGTGGAATTTGAAATTTGAAAGAAGTTGTGACCGCACCCATGAGGGTTGCCTACGTATCCTTTTGGAGGAATCAGGTCAGTCGTAATTCGGACAAGAGTCCGATTGAAAATAGAAGAGTTGATTGGAAGAAAGAGATTGAATTGGAAATTGGGTTAGAAGATTAAGAGATTGAACTTTGATTTGGAAGATTTGAAAAAATTTGATTTTGAAAGACTTGGTTTTAGGAAACCTAGACTTAAGAAAGAGATGATTTAGAAAGGACTTGAGATTAAGAAAGATTGAACTCGAATGTTGGACTTAGAAGATTGGAGAAAGATTGGAATTAGGAAATGTTCGAATTAGAAAAGTTTCATTTTAGGAAAGTTTTGTTTTAGGAAAGTTTTGGTTTAGAAAAGTTTCAACTTAGGAAAATTTTGGAATTAAGAAAGTTTCAACTTAGGAAAATTTTGAATTAAGAAAGTTTCAACTTAGGAAAGTTTTGGAATTAAGAAAGTTTCAACTTAGGAAAGTTTTAACTTAGGAAAATTTTGAATTAAGAAAGTTTTGAAAAAGGAAAGTTTCGAATTTAGAATGTTTTGAAATAGGGAAGTTTTGAAAGTAAGAAAGTTTTGAGTTTAGAAAGTTTTAGATTTGGAAAGATTTGAAGTTTAGGAAAGTTTAGAATTTTAGAAAACTTTAGAGTTTGAAAGTTTCGAATTTAGAAGGTTTAGGATTTAGGAAGTTTTAGAGTTTGAGTTTTAGAAAACTTTGAGATTAGGAAAGATTGAGTTTAGGAAAGATTTGAAAACTTGGATTTGAAAAGTTAAGATTTGGAAAGGGGTAGAATTGGGAAAGATGTGAAAGTTGAGTTTTAAAATTTAGGAAAAATTTTCAAGTTCAAGTTTTAGAAACTTAAGATTTAGGAAAGTAAGAGATTAGGAAGAGAGGTGAATTAGGAAAGATTTGGATTTGGAAGGGATTGGATTTTGTTTCTAAAAGAGAAGGTTTGATTTTGTTTCCAAAAACGGAGGACAGGATTTAGTTTCCTAAATGAGAAGATTGGATTTGGTTTCTTAAAGGGAGGAGTGGATTTGACAAGAATTTGGAAAGGGAGGTTTTAGAAACCTTAGATTTGGAAGATTATAGTTTTGACATAGAAAAGAGGTTTTTGGACATATATATAGTTTTGGTATAGAAAACAAGAGGTTTTGGAAACCTAGGTTTTAAGGTAAGTTTGAAAACCACGTTTTTGGAAAGAAAATTAGGGTTTTCTAATTGTGGGTTCTAGGGCTTGACTTGGGCACCAAGAAAAAGGGTTTTTTGGAAAGTGTGTTTTTTGGAAATAAGTTTTTGGAAGGAAATCCTAGAGAGGAGTTTCTAGAAGAAAGATTTTTGGGAAGAGAGTTTTTAGAAAGATTTTTGATAGAAGATTGTTGGAGAGAGTTTTTGGAAAGATTTTTTTCTAGGAAGCGTTTTTAGATAGGAAACCTAGGGAACATTTTTGGAAAGTGGACTTTAAAGAGAGCGTTTTGAAAAGGGGTTTAAAAAAGAGAGGTTTTGGAAAATAGATTTTTGGAGGAAGTTTTTAGAAAACAATTTTGGAAAGAAGAGATTTTGGAAAGCATGTTGGAGAAGAGATTTTTAGGAAGAGATATTTTTGAAAATAGAGTTTTTTGGAAAGTATAAAAACATCTCACCTTCTTAAAGCGATTCTAACCATAAGAAGGCTAGAACCACTTTAAGAAAGTGGTTTTGAAAACAACAAGGATTGAAAATATGGACCATAAAAGTCACTTTAAATGTAACACTTTCCTAAAGTAATCCTAGCCATGGAAAAGCTAGAATCACCCTAGGATTGTGATTTTGAAAACAAGTTTTGAAAAAGAAGATTTTGATGCAATTTTGAAAACAAGTTTAATGCAAATTTTGAAAACGAGTTTGAAACGATTTTTAGAAGATACAAGATCATGATATGCACAATGCAAGTTTGGGGTCGTAAACATAGAAGGTTAAGGCTTCACCACATAATCAAGGGGGGCCAAACCCACGTGGTCTCTGGTTAGCCTAAAGGAAAGCCTTCGTCACGGTGACCTTCCGATAGTCTAATCTTACACATAGACCGGGAGTCCCCTTGTTTCAAGCATGCAAAGAAAGGGAGGGGGGGACCCAAGTGGGTTAGGAGAGAGAAGAGAGAGGGGGAAGTGTGGAAATTTAAAGAGAAAGCCTACCGTATGTCTTGTTTATTTTGCGCGCCTTGTTTATCTTCGGTCTTCGTCTTTATCTTCGTCTTCAATTCTCAAGAGTTGTCTTCAATCTTCAAACTTCAAATTGCAGCTCTTCAAGTCTTCAAAGGAGGGTTGGAGGCTAGTATATAAGTGTATGGGGGTGTGTATGAGTGTATAAAAGACTAGGGTTTAATGTATGGTGGCTAGGGTTTGGAAAACCTAGGGAGGCTAGGGTTTTTGGAGTGTTCGAGCTCTGTATATTGAATATTGGTGTTTTTAGACTGAGTTTGTGGACCCTTTTCAAGCTAGGAGAGGCTCTATATTTATAGAGGTAGGACAGACCTGGCGCCTGTTGTAGTGGCAACTGGGCAAAATTGCTCTTGGCACCACTAGGAGTGGCGCTAGACCAATTCTTGGCTTGGCGCCACTACTAATGGCGCCGGCCAATTAGGAAAATTTGTAAGTTGGCAAGCAACGTATCTTTGACTAGATTTGGGCGCCTGTACTAGTGACTACCATGCAATTTTTAGCTTGGCTTCACTAGGAGTGACTCCAGAAAGTCCAGGAATGATTTGAAGAGACCGGGAATGACCCGGAAGGCTAGAAAAGAGCAGGAACACTTAGAATAGTGTCTCGGAGGTATTTGACTTGAGAAATGAGAATAGTATGTGTCGGAAGGGGTTAACCGAGCCGTTAGGGGCAAAATGGTCAATCGGGTTAGAAAGCTGCCGGGACGGGCTCGGATTGTCTCGGAAGAAGACTCGAGATTTGGAAATATTATTCACAATGTTTCCAAAGGTTACCAGTTTGATTCCTAGAGCCAGTGTGTGTTGCAAAAGGAGATCGGCCCAACAAGGGCAAAACGGTCATTTTGTACCGGGTTTATCGGAACTGACTCAGAATGATCCAGAAAGGTAAAGGGAGGTTGAGAACACTATAAAAAGCAGTCTCAGAAAGTTACTGGTTTGATACCCAGAGCCGGTGTGGTTCCCGGGGCATTCGGATGCCTAGGGGCGAAATGGTCATCTTAACCGAAAAGTCTCGGAATTGGCCCAAGGGGCAGTTTGGTCATTTTTCATCGAAGTGGGCTAGCAGGCACTGGTGTTGACCTGATTTTTGAGTGCTTTCGCCACTCTGACGGCGGTCGTCATGACACAGGGGTTTGTTGGCAATTCCCTATATCGACCTGTTTGCGAGTATTTCCGCTACTCTGACAGTTCGCGATCATTCCCAAGACTGCCTGATCTCGGCAAGCTGCTAAAGGGGACTTAGCGCCTGAGAAGTCAATTTTCTCGGAAGGTGTGCCTAAACAAACATTTCTGCATTAGCAGGCTAGCAAGCGCCAAAGGTGGACCGTTCTACCATCTAGGGGACTTGAGGTCTCGTCCCGGTCGACAAGTTTAAAGGGACTTACCGTTTTAAAGAGATTTTTTTCGAAAACATGCCAGACCGTCTCGAGGAATAAATTGTCTCAAGAGAGGGATTGAAATTGGAAAAGGGTCTTATCGTCTTCGGAAAGACGTGCCTGATTTGGAACCATCTCGAGAAATAAACTGTCTCGAGAGAGGGATTGGAAAGGGGTCTTATCGTCTTCGGAAAGACGTGCCTGATTTGGAACCGTCTCGAGGAATAAACTGTCTCGAGAGAGGGATTGGAAAGGGGACTTACCATCTTCGGAAAGACGTGTCTGATTTGAAACCGTCGCGAGGAATAAACTATCTCGAGAGAGGGATTGGAAAAGGGTCTTATCATCTTCAGAAAGACGTGCCTGATTTGGAACCGTCTCGAGGAATAAACTGTCTCAGGAGAGGGATTGGAAAGGGGTCTTATCTTCTTCGGAAAGACATGCCTGATTTGGAACCATCTCAAGGAATAAACTGTCTTGAGAGAGGGATTAGAAAGGAGACTTATAGTCTTCGAAAAGACGTGCCTGATTTGGAATAGATTTACCATCTCAAGAAATCAACTGTCTCGAGAGAGGGGTTGGAGTTGGAATTGGAAAGGACAATGCCCTTAAGGGCATTTTGGTCATTTTGCCTCTATTTGGGCTTGGCGGCCCCGCGAAGCGTTGGACAGACGGGATTTGGACTTAGAAAGTTGGTTTCGATTGGAATACGTCCATATTGACTTGAGTACAAGTCTGGACGAAGCGTAG
The DNA here is from genome assembly GCA_033060915.1 of Euryodendron excelsum. Taxonomy (NCBI): domain Eukaryota; kingdom Viridiplantae; phylum Streptophyta; class Magnoliopsida; order Ericales; family Pentaphylacaceae; genus Euryodendron; species Euryodendron excelsum. The sequence continues at coordinate 20,998,572 of CM065393.1, forward strand.
ACTGCCGAGCAGTCAAAAATGGGGTGCTTACAAGAAGGCCCCAAGAAACTCGGGTTTTTTACAAAAGCTTTTTGGAAGGAAAGCGCTTAGGAAGATTTTGGAGAATAGATTTTTTAGATAAAACTTTGGAGGAAATAGATTTTGAAAATATAATTTGGACTGGGAGAAATGTTTTTAAATTAGTAGAAACTTTGACTGAAGGAGTTTAAGAAACTTTGGAATTGATAGAAATTTTGAAAAAAAGAATTTTTGAATGAAATCTTTGACATTTTTGAGGATTCATTTTGCACCAAGGTGTTTTGAGAGGGAGTTTTAGAAAATATGGAAGCTTGACCAGAATGTAAATCTTTTTGGAAAGTAGGATTAGGAAGAAGATTTGAGATAGATTTTGATTGAAAATTTTTTAGATTCAAATTGAAATGAACCTTTGATTTTGAATTTGAAGCTATCTTGATTTGAAACTTGGACAAAATGTATAGAAAATTCGCTTTGACTTGAATTTGACTTTTTTGAAGGCAAAATGTAGAGAAAATTTATTTTGACTTGCAATTGAAAATCTTTTGAAAGTGAAATGTATAAGAAATTCATTTTGACTAAACTCTTTTGAAGGCAAAATGTGTAGGAAATTCATTTTGACTTGGAACTAGAATTTTAAAATCAAAATGTGAAGGAAATTCATTTTGACTTGAAACTTGACATTTTAAATCAAAATGTGTAGGAAATTCATTTTGACTTGAGACTTGAATTTTGAAATCAAAATGTATAGAAAATTCATTTTGACTTGAAACTTGGCTCTTTGAGAAAAAGAGTTTTGAAAATTCTTGGAATTTGTTTGGAATAGAAATCTTTTTGAAGAAAAAGCTTCAAGATAGATTGGAAATTTGATTTTAAAAAAGAACTTTAGGACTTGATTTTGAAATAGTTTTTGGAAAGAAATACTAAGAACATTAGGAATTGATTTTTAAAGAAAAAGTTAAGAAACCTTTTTGAGAGTTGATTTTTTTAAAAAAAAAAATTTGAAGGAAGAACTTAAGAAAAACCCTTTGAATTGAGTAGACTTTATTATCATTCATTTTTTCCATTTATATTTGATCTTTGGTTGTCATTATTACTTTTTCCTCTGCTTTTCTTTTTCTTATCCTCTTTTCTTATATTTTGAATTGCATATACCGTGCATTAATACCTCTTACCTTCGCTTGCTTTTCAGGATGACAGACTTAGGCAATGACAGTTCTGAGTTTGGTATGGTGGGTATCCCCTAGATGAGCAGGATATTTTTCGCCGCTCTTTTGGTCGCATAGCTTCTTTCCTATCTGTGTCGCTTATCCCCGAATTTGTGGAGGTGGTGATTCCTTTCTGACAGTCTGACTTGTCTCTTTCCTGTTTTGGGGGATGTGAGCTTACTCCCACTCCCCACAAGTATGGCATCTTTCTAGTATTCGAGGTGATTCAGCTGACATTATGGGACCTACTTTTTCTGATGGCTACATTACGATTGTCTCTTCTCAGCTTGGACTTCGTTGTGCAGTCCTTTCCTTAGGCCTCTTGCCCCAGTTTCCTTATGTTCCAATGGAGTTCTTGTTCTCTCATTTCAAATTTACAGCGGGCATGCAAACTTATTCAGGGGACTGGCATATTCCTCAAGATTGGTCCATTTCTCGCATGGTGGCCTTAGCTCTGCTCTTTCTGAGTTTCTTGATATTTCCGCGGTGGATGACTTGATCGACTGTCGCTTGCGTGCGTTGCTCGCCAGGGTTCATGAGGGACACTCATATGCTCCTATGATTGTGGGAGAGACGTTCTTGAGCCTTACTAGACTCTGGCAGGGGGGTCAATGCTCATTGTCGGGGATGTGCTTCATTATTCCAGCTTTGGGCGATTGGACACTTATTCACTACTCCTCTTTCGAAGTCATTAGTTTGGGGAGGTCGAGAGTGGGCCATTGCCCCATTTTCTGTTTCTTGTTGGCCATGGAAATCTGAGCTTTCTAACGCATGTGCCAGTGCTAGAGATGTCTGAGGGGTGGCTTTAGCTCCCTTTTGTGTTTTATCTCATTCCTTGTTTCCTATTTGAGAAATAGAGAAAGATATAGAGTTAGTTTTTTAACAAAACAGTTTATTTATGCCAATTCTTAAAAAAAAAAAAAAACGCACATGTAAAAGGGGTGAACGCATGTTACACTCTTTTTTTTTTTTTTTTTTATGAATGCATATGGAATTAGATGCATGTCCTACTTTTTTTTTATTTTTTTTATTTTTATTTTTTATGAATGCACAGGTTCATACAGGAATGAGATTTAATGCATGTTATACTTTTGGATGAATGCACCTACAAGACTGGAATTGAATGCATGCCATGCTTTTGATGAATGCATGAATAGAGACAAATGACACAGGAATTTAATGGATATATAGGTTATACGTGTCATGGATGCATTAGTACTACATGTATATAGGCTCTTTACAAAGAATGTCTCGGGATTGCCCCAGGGCCCGTACTCTCAAGATTCAGTTTCCCTTCTAGGATTCTGTCCTATTCGATTTTGTCCCATTCTCATCGGGGTGTGATAGCATTTACACCATTCTTTAGAGATCTTGACCTTTTGGTTTGCGATAAACAACTAGGCCCTCAATTCGAGAAGACTTATTTTAGAACCGTATTGCAAGCTGGGTTTAGGGGTTGTAAGAAACAAAAGGATATTTAGGCTCAAAGATTTTCTTTTAGTGGGTTGTTTAAAGTAGAACCATCTGAGCACACTTTGTAATATGAGATTGCCCTTGCATTTCTCCCCAATTCTCCTTTCTTCTCCTAATTGTCTAGGTATTGTTAGGCTTATTTGGGCTAAGCAATTTTCTTTGATCAGAGAGGACTTTAATTTGGACCGTAACGTAGGCTAGATTAAGGGGTTTATGAATCAAATGGATATGTAGGCTCAAATTTGATGTTGTTTCCAGTTAGGTAAGTTTAAATCCACACCATCCTTGGTTGGTCTTCTAGCGGGGTTCAGTCCCCTAATATCATTCTATCGCTTCGGTAATACGTTTGGCTCATTTAGATCAAACAATTCTTTTTCAATCGGAGAGGACTTTACTAAGGTTGTAATATAGGCTATGGTTCTAGATTTTTGCAAGAAAGGGTAGAGGCTCAAACTTATTACTTCTATTAGGCTTCCTTATTACCTAGGATCACCTTTGAACTTTCCTTCTTGCCTTTACTATATATTTCTCAGGTTGTTATAGAAATGATGCTTTTCTTTTCTTTCGGCCTTTCTATATACTTCACACAAACATGACTTTCTTCACACTTTTGTTTAAACCTTTTCTCATATATGCCCCCCCCCCCCTTCTTTTTTTTTTTTTTTTTTTGGCCTCTTACCCCTCGACAACTCGTTCTTTTTGCTTGTTATTTTATTTTATTTTATTTCTTTTTGCTTTTTTATGAGATGAACATTTCTTTGACTTCATTCTCGCAGATCATTTCCTTAGCATTTTAATTTAATCCGTTGTGGGCGGTGATCCCTAGGTTGGAGTTTTTTCTAAAAAAGGAAAGTAACCAGCTTAAAGGGTTTGATAATGGCTACTTTGGACTATATATGAGATTAAATGATAGCCTCTCTTTACTTTGAACTAGATTGCTTAATCCATAGAGCCTTCAACATTGCTTCAACTTGATGGAGGATGAATGACATGCCTTGCGGAGTTCTCAGTTGTCTGTCTACCCTAGTGTGGGCAGATGGTGTTGGATTAGGGTTGACAAAGAAATCTTTCACTTTCTGTGAGGCACTAGTGGGTTAAGCAAAAGGGATATTTTTGTGTATGGTAGCAGAATTGAGGGCCTCTAATCATTTCACATTGAATTGCTTAGCCCATAATGTCTTTATATAAAATTTAGACAATGTTCCTAAAAATGGTGTATTTCTGTCTGTAAACCCCTTAAATATTCTATCAAATCAACTATTCTGTGCTTACCCTACTATGGAGGATGATTATTGGTTTGGGGATATCTGAAAAGAAAACATGGACGGCTCTAGTGGGTTGAGCAAAGGATAATGTTTATTTGAGATAAATAGAACAATGGCTTCTTATTATTTTGAGGACTCAACTACCCATCGCTTAGCTAAGATATCATGCAAGTGTCTCCTGTCGATGAACTCCACACCTCTTTATTGAGACTGTTTTCTTCCTATCTCTCACTCTCTCCTTGTCTCTCGAATGTTTTAACCCCCTTTAAATAGGTTGTCTATGCTATCCCATCCTTCAAGTCGAGTCATTTACCAAATGGGGAAGAATCCCTAAACGCAACAATCGTCCACAAGAGTATGAGACAAAGGGGATAAACTAAAAATTTTCTCTTTTTCATTTCAGATCATGAATGCATGGCATGTGTGTTTATTTAAATAAGATATGCAAGAAATAGAAAGATAAAAAGGGAACAGACGAATTTTATGAAAACCTCCCTTTTTTTGGGCCTTTTGGTGAGAACCCTTAATAGGGTTTTGGGACTATGCCAAACTCCTTGGTGCTTCATTCACTGGGTGTATCAACGAAGTGTGAGTTCACGACATTTGGCAAGCATTTGGAAGTTAGAAGATTATGTTATTGCAATGCACGGGTCTAACAAGACTTTGCAAATGGTGAAGTCTTCTTTTGCATGGATGGTGATTGTCACGGCATGGCCTAGAGGTAACATCTTGTAGACGGATGGTTAATTCTTCTTGCTCCTTAATGTATGTTTGGTCTCTTCTAACAATTAGGCTCATCCTTCCATGAGTTTGAATTAGGCAGAGTGCTAGAGGGATTCCATGAATTTAGTTTGTACTCTTTGACCTAGAAAAAGAAAAAGAAAAATAGAACGCAGTCAGCATGTGGAGTTGGAGGTTATATGCGATACATGTCCTATGGAAGTCCCTTCTTTGAGGGAATCTAGGCATGATAACAAGTTCATTTTGGAGGTGGGGTTTTGCCCCTATTATGCAATACAATACCTCTTCGATGTGGGCTGGTTGATGTTTCCTTATTTCGGTAATCCCACCTCTATGGACGAAGAGAGATTTGGGCCTCTCTCCAAACATAGTTCTATGCATGCCATGAATCCTTTGGGTTGAGGAACCCTTAGGAGTTTTGGTGGGATCAACGAACATGAGATTGGACTGTTCATTTCTCTCTACGGTTAATTAAATGCATGAGAATGCAATGGCTGGAGTTTCTTAGAACTCTTATCTCGGAATGGATATGGATGCATGAGCATAATGGAAGTAAACATGTGAGCAGTATGATAACAATAAATGAGTGATTTAGAAAACTCCCTTCTTGTTTTGCTTTTGCCTTTGATTCTCTTGGTACTTGTAGATGAGGAGGGGGAGGTTAGAAGACAAGAAACAAAAGAGAAGTTAGTGCCTTGATTTAAAAATTTTTATCCAATGCATGTCCTAGGAGGGCCCCTACTTGAGAGAGAAACTAAACATGATGTATTTGCTCACTTTTGAAGATAAGGGGTTTGCCCCTGTATGAAGATACCTTATGGTTTAGGTGGGAACATTCATTCATTCCTACATTCATTCATTTGCGAAAAAACAAAAAAAAAAGTAAAAAGGTACATTGAACTTTTGGGTTTAAAATATAAGAGAATCAAAGTACACTTTAATTGGGGGGGGGGGGGAGGGGGAATATTTTCTTTTGGACTTTCACCTACCTATTTTTATAATTGAAATCCTAAACTACTCTTGAGTCTTCGGATTCGCCTTCTTTGAGCTTGATGTTAAGGAGGTCGTTGAGAGACTTTGTTAGTTGATTACCCCTTGCCTTTTTGGCAACCCTATCTCCGTGAGCATAGAGGGATTTGGGCCCCTTTTTATGGAATGAATATGCATGCTATGAATCCTTAGGGTTACATGGGAACCCTTAGGGTTTGGATAGGTTTAATGCAAGGGAGAGTAACCTTGGTGTCACTCTCGATGGGTTAATCATATGCATGAGAATGCAGTAACTTGAGTTACTTTGGAACTCTTGTCTTGGGATGAAATATTGTATGCATGAATATGGACGCAAATAGTATAAGGAGAGATAATGCAATTGAAGTAAATATGCATGCATAAATAGTTAGACAAGCATTATAACAGTAAGAGTACAGTAATTATAACAATAGAAATAAACAGATATAAAGAAAAGTAAAAACAATCGCCCTTTCCTCCATGGTTTTGAAATCAGTGCGCATGTCTTAAATTCGGCAGAGGTTCAGTTATACATAGTGTCTATATGAGCATGAGGTTGAGGGTTTACTAATGTGTCCTAAAAAGGCTTGGTTCCCAGATCTTCAAACCTTGATCCACTCCCCGAGGTGGTGCTATGATTGGTTGGTGATCTGAGCGGGGGAACCATTAAGAGATCGTAGGCGAAGAAACTAACCCAACATCTTGCCCACAACCAATATATTGTCCCCCCCTTTCTAACTAGAAGGGACATATCAGGGTAGAGAATGCAAATATGCATAATGCAAGTACACGTGCAGTGTGTGTGATTTTTGAAAATTGGCAGAAAAAGCCTAACAACTCCCATCCATCCTGTCCATTTCATACATTCATGACATACATAGCAGTTAATATAACAGGAAATAAATATGCATAAAGGTCCACCTACAAAAAATATAAAAAAGTTAGTACCTTGGATGACGAACTTAAAGCGAGATTGAACAATTGAAAGTAATTGAAAACAAGTAATGACATGTTTTTGAAAATAACTTGAAAAAATCTGATTTTGAAAGTTTGAAGTGGACAGAATTGTACAAATTAATCAAAGACTCCGAATGTGAGAGGGTGAGGAGACATGATATTGGCCTGACCCTCTAAGCGTCTCCAGTGGAGTCACCAGTTGTCGCCCTGATTTTTCGCACCCGAAAAAGACAAGTGACAAAAACACAATACTCTCTCATTAGAACTCATCCTCCTAGAAGAATGAGTACGACTAGGTTTGACCTGAAAATTGATTTGATTAAGGACTTTTACAAAAACGTTTGGAGTCACCACCTAACTTGATTAAGGTGAGTTAGGTCACCTAAAAACTAAGCACAATCTAAAGATTACACGTAGGATTTTTGAAAAAATTTTGAAAGCTTCCTCAAGAGAGGGTTTTTAAGAAAATAGGTTGTTTGGCAAAATATGCAAGCCCTTTTTGAAAATAACTCCATTTTGGTCTTTGAAAACAGTGATTTAGGTTCGGAGGTTGGTTACGTGTAGGGAAGACACACTAAGCCACACCCTACCCTGCCTTTGTGGTACCTACATATCTATTCACCCCAGGATCACTCATTCAGAATCTTTGATTAATAATTATCCAATATTCTCCACTTTGAAGAGAGATTTTGAAAAGAAGTTTGACATAATGTATGATATGCAAGTGCAAACATTTGATTTGATTTTGGAAAATAGGTTTAAAAAGAACTTGATTTGATTTTGAAAAGACTTGCTTTTATTTTGAAATGGATTGGAAAAAATAAATTTGATTTCTGAAAATAGATTTGAAAAGACTTGATTTGAAATTGGAAAGAAGGTTTTAGAAATTGAAATTGAAGATTTGAAAATTTATTTTAGAATTAGAAACTTGAAATATATCATGGAATTGGAAGTTTGAAAATAGTTATGTAATTAGAAATTTGAAAAAAAGTTGTGACCGCACCCATGAGGGTTGCCTACGTATCCCTTTTTGAGAATCAGGTCAGTCGTAGTTTGGACAAGAGTCTGATAGAAATTTTGATTTGAAAAGAATTTGATTTGGAACTTGGATTTGAAGATTGAAAATTAAACTTTGATTTGAAATTGACTTGGAAAATTTGAAAAGATTGGACTTTGATTTAAAATAGAACTTGAGGATTTGAAATAGATCTTAGAATTGACTTTGAACTTGATTTGAAAACACAAAACTTTGAAAACATCTTGACTTGAATTGATGTTTGAAAAATGATCTTAGTTTAGAAAAGAATTTGTGGAGAAGAGTTGAAAACTTCATAACTCTAGGGTTAGGGTCAAACTAAGGTCTAGACATCCTAGGACTTCGGGTAACCTAGGGTTAAAATATGTGATTGAATTGAAAAGGATTTGATTTAGATTTGAAAAGTTTGATTTTAGAAAGTTGGATTTAGGAAAGGTTCGAATTAGGAAAGATTCGAACTAAGGAAGATTTAAAATGAAGTTTTGATTTGATTTGAAAAACTTAACTTGGCGTGGATTTAGAAAAGCTAAGGTTTAGGAAAGATTGAATTTAGAAAATCTTGAAATTAGGAAAGTTTGAAATAGGAAAGTTCCATTTTGGGAAAGTTTCATTTTAGGAAAGGTTTTGAAATTGGAAAGTCTTGAATTTAGGAAGTTTCAACTTATGAAAGTTTCCAATTTGGAAAGTTTCCTTTTTAGGAAAGATTTGATTAGGTTTGAGAAAGATTTGGAATTTGGAAAGTTTTAGAATTAGGAAATGCTAGGATTTAGAAAGATTGAGAAGCTTAAAATTTAAGGAAATATTTGAAAATTTAATATTTTTTTGGAAGTTCTAATTTTGAAAACTTAAGATTTAGGAAGGTATGAGATTAGGAATGATTGGAATTAATAAAGATTTGAATTAGGAAGGATTGAGATTAAGAAAGGTTGAAATTAGGAAAATGTTTGGAATAGGAAATATTTGATTTCTATTTCCTAAAATAAAAGATTGGATTTTATTTCCAAAAAGAGATGATTTTATTTTATTTCCAAAAACAGATGATTTGATTTAGTTTCCAAAAACGGAAGATTTGATTTAGTTTTCAAAAATGAAAGATTTGATTTGACATAGAATTGGAAAGGAGGAATTTTGAAAAACTTAGGTTTGGAAAGCTATAGTTTTGGTGTAGGAAAAGTGATTTTGGAAATCTAAGATTTGACGTAGAAAATGGAGGTTTTGGAAATCTATGTTTTGAGGAAAGATTGGAATCATGTTTTAGGAGAGAAAATTAGGATTTCCTAATTATTAGCTTTAAAGCTTGACTTGGACTCCAAGGAAAGGACTTTTTGAAAAGTAAATCTTTTGGAAGGAGTTTCTAAGAGCGAAAGTTGAGTATTGTTTTTAGAAAGTAGAATTTTGAAGTGAGTTTTTTTTTTTTTTTTTGGAAAGGAGTTTGAAAAGAAGTTTTGGAAAGTGGAACTTTTAGAAAGAAAGTTTTTAGAAAGGAGATTTTTGAAAGAGTTTTAGGAAAATAAGTTTGAAAAAAGATTTTAGAAAAGTGAGTTGGAAAAGTGATTTGGAAAGAGAATGAAATATGGACTTTTACAATTCTCTAAAATATCCCACTTTCCTAAAACGATTCTAACCATAGAGGGATTAGAACCATTATAGGATCATGGTTTTGAAAATAATAAAGATTTGAAAATATGGACCATGACAGTCATTTTAAATGTAACACTTTCCTAAAGCAACCCTAACCATGAAAATGATAGAATCACCTTAGGGTTGTGATTTCAAAAATAAGTTTGGAAAAAAAAGATTTAATGCAAGTTTTGAAAATGATTTTCGATGCAAGTTTTGAAAATAAATTTGAAAACAAGTTTTGGAGAGATGCATGATCATGATATGCACAATACAAGTTGGGGTCGTGAACATACAAGGTTAAGGGCTTCACCACATAATTAAAGAGGCCGAACCCTCATGGTCTTCGGTTAGACTAAGAGAAAGTCCCCCGACACGGTGACTTTCAATAACCTAATCGTACACATGAATGGGGGAGTCTCTGGTATCAAGCATGTAAGAGGGGGGGGGGGGGGGGGGGGGGGGGGGGAAGAAGATAGGAGATTAAAATAGAAGAAAATCCAAGTGGGTTAGGAGAGAGAAGAGAGAGGGGGGAATTGCGTAAACGTAAATAGGAAACCTACCTTGTGTCTCCTTTATTTTGCTTGCTTACTTCAGTCTTCAAAAGCTTCCAAGTTGCAGCACTTCAAGTCTTCAATAGAGTCTTCGGAGGTTCATATATGAGGGTATAAGAGTGTATATGAGCTAGGGTTAAATGTATATGGGCTAGGGTTTGGAGAACCTAAAGAAAGCTAGGGTTTGAAGGGGCTTCAAGCTCTGTATATCAAAGAGTAGACTATTTGGACTGTGTTTACAAACCCTTTTCATTTTGGAGGACGCTTTGTATTTATAGACAGAAGAATGAACTGGCGCCTGCTGTAGTGGCACCAGGAAAAACTTTACACTGGCGCCACTCCGAGTGGTGCCAGGCCATTTTTTGGCTTATAGTGGCTCCAGCCACTTAAGAAACTTTTAAGGTCGGCAAGCAATGTATCTTTCAAAGATTTGGGCGCCTGTACTAGTGACTGCCATGTAATTTTTTACTTGGCTTCACTAGGACTGGCTCCAGAAGGTCCGAGAATGATTTAAAGGGTCGAGAATGGCCTAGAAGACTGGAAAGGGACATGAACCTTTACAATAATGTCACAGGGGTAGTAGACTTGAAAAATGATGTCAGGATTTGTTGGATGGGTTGATCGGGCCATTAGGGGCAAAACGGTCAGTTGGACTAAAAAACTACCAGGACAAACTTGAAATGTGTTGGAAGAAGGCTTGAGGCTTGGAAACATTAGCTAGAATGTTCCAGGAGGTTGCTAATTTGATACCCAGAGCTGGCATGGTTGGGAAAGTCGACCGGCCTATCATTGACAAAACGGTCATTTTGCATCGGGCTTGTCGGAATTGACTCGGAGTGATCCAGAAATGTAATGAAGGCTAGGGATAATATCAGAAGCATTCCCAGGAGGTTACCAGTTTAATACTTAGAGCCAGTGTGGTTCCCTGAGCGCTCGGCTATCTAGGGGCAAAATGGTCATTTTGACCGGATGGTCCTGGAATTGGCCCGAAACTGACTAGAAGGCACCTAATCGTGCCAAATTGTCTTTAGGACAACCTTGGAAGGATGGACTTACCGCTTTGAGGACTTAGGTACTTTCTTGAAAAAGCATACTAAAAAATGCCATAGCGACAGTTTGGTTATTTTTCACCGGAATGGGCTAGCAGGCACTAGTGTTGACCTGGGTTTTGAGTGCTTCCGTCACTCTAATGGTCTGTGATGAGTGGGTTTCTAAAGGTATCTCGTCCTTTGGTAAATGTGTCACGACCAAGAGACGAGTTTGGTCTCGTGACATAGGGGGTTTATTGGCAATTCCCTATGTCGACTTGTTTGTGAGTGTTTCCGCCACTCTTATGGTTGCGATGTTTACGAGTGTTTCTGCCACTCTGACAGTTTCATGATCATTCCAGAGGCTGCCTGATCTCGGGAAGCTGCTAGCTGGACTTATCGCCTGAGGAATCAACTTTCTCAAAAGGCGTGCTGATTAAAGAACATGCTTCATTGGCAGGCACCAAAGGTGGACCGTTCTACCATCTTAGGGACTTGGTGTCTTGTCCTGGTCGACGAGTTTAAAGGGACTTACCGTTCTAAAGATTTTCTACAAAAATGTGCCAAACTGGATAGTCTTATGGTCTTGAGGGATCAACTTTCTCGAAAAGCGTGCTGAACTTGATTTGAACTGGAACTGGACTGTAATTGGATTTGAACTGGGATTGAGATTGACATGGGGACTTATCGTCTTTAAGAAGACGTGCCCACTAGAATTAGACCAAATAATTCCTTAAGGGCATTTTGATTATTTTGCCTCTATTTGGGCTGGGCGGGCTCGCGAAGCGATTGATTGGCTGGATTACGTCTGAAAAACTGGTTTGAATTGGAATGCGTCCATATTGACTTGAATACAAGTCTGGACGAACTGGAGATTGCCGAGAGGGCAAAAATAGGGTGCTTACACCATGGAAAGCCATGAATTGATTGAAGAAGTTCTTGAAGAACAACATGTATGGAAGGAGACATTTCAAGCTTTAGAAGCTTAATCTAGAATATCAATAAAGTGCTTGAAGGATTGGAAGAAGGTTGAAGAAGTCTTGCAAAATGAACCCTATGAAATTGGCAGAAGTCGACATTTAGACCACCAGGAGTTGACACATAAAGACAATGACTTGAACCTGAGTAATTGAATTTGCAAGAGTAGACACATTCATTCTATGAGTCGACACTTAGCTCATTAGGTGTCGACACTCAAACCATCAGGTTCACTGTCTCTGTGTGCGACTCCTGTAGAGTCATGTGTCGACTCTTATAAGGATTTCTCAAAGTCAAGCAATCTGATGGTTTGAGTGCATGACTTTGATAAATCATTAAAAGAGTCAACACATGAGCTTAAAGGAGTCGACACATGGAGACAGAGTGCATGACTTTGGTAAAACCCTCAAAGAGTCAACACATGAAATTATAGGAGTTGACACATCAGGACAGATTACACGACTTTGAAATAGCCTTAAAGGAGTCGACGCATGAGTCCAGAAGAGTCGACACATCAAGGCAATGCTTTAGAGATATATGCTAAAACTTGAAGGAGTCGACACTTGGTTCCTCAAGAATCGACACATGGAGGCAGATTGCTTATAGAATAGTATTCAAAGTAGCAAGGTGTCTACACTTCCAGCCTAAGGGTTGACCCATGCCACTGTAGTGGTAATATTTTTAAACGCTCTACAACTGTGTTCATGCATTTAGTGCAAGCTTCACTACCTCCAACGACTAAAATCAAAAGTAAGGTATATATATATGACCCTTATAGCATATATACGAGAAGAAGAGAGATATACAGGTGCAAAAATCAAATTTGAAGGAATAAACCCTAGCTGCTATTGTTGCTTTACTGAGATATGGGGGATTTACTGATATACACTGATTCTATCCACTCATTGAGGGAGATACTTTGTGTAAACCTCATTTATTCTATTTGAGTGGGTTTGTCAACCTGTTAGTTTGAGTGTTCTTGTTAAAAACATTTATAAGTTTAAGTGAAACTTGAAAAAAATCATTTGTAAGTTTAAGTGAAGCTTAGAAAAAATTACTCGGGGAGATTTGAGAGCTTGGGAAGAGCTCTTGTGAGATGTGAGCTAGAAACTGGATCAACTAGCACCTGCTTTGTAATTGTTCATTGCATAGTGGAAGAGCTTTCAAGGGGGGTCTTGAGGGTTAGGACGTAGGTCGCGAGTTATGGCTAAACCTCGATAAATCTTTTTGTTCATTTTATGCTTTGTTTTTCATTTATTGTTTGAGATAGCCTAAACACATTGCGTACACAATTTGATTTTACTATTAGATTAATTAATCAGATTGCTTAAATAATTTTTAGTTAAAATTATTGGTGATTATTTTTGAAACTCAATTCACCCTCCTCTTGGATTGCACTCTTGGCCCAACAATTGGTATCAAAGCTAGTCCTCTACATTTAAAGGCACAACATCCTTAGAGTTGATCCATGCAACCATATTTGGAAGCTCTCTAGGTGAGGGTCAATCCACCAATAGACCTCCCATGTTTAATGGGACAAACTACAACTATTAGAAGAGTAGAATGAGAATTTATTTACAATTTGTTGACCATGAGTTATGTAGGATCATTGTTAATGGTCCTAAGACTCCCACCAAATTCATTGAAAGGGAAGGTATCCCTAAACCTGAAATGAATGGGATGAGTATGACTTGAAGCTTATGCAATCTAACGCTAAAGTTATGAACATTTTATATTGTACATTAGAAAATAAATTCAATAGGATCTCTACTTGTGAATCTGCTAAGGAAATTTAGGATAGACTTGAAATGACTCGTGAAGGGACCAATTAGGTTAAAGAGTCCAAGATTAACATTCTTGTGCATAATTATGAATTATTTAGAATGAAATCTGATGAGTCTATAACTGAAATGTTTACTAGATTCACTGACATTGTTAATGATTTAAAGTCTCTTGGAAGAGTATATCCTAACAGTGAACAGGTGAAAAAGATTCTAAGATCATTGTCAAAGACCTCAACATATTGCCACTTAATAAGCTTCTTGGATCTCTCATGACTTATGAGTTGACCTAAAAGCACAATGCTCTAGAAGAGGAGGACAAGAAAAAGAAGTCCATTGCATTCAAGTCTACCATCTTAGAAAATGAATTGGAAGTGAAGATGATGATGAGAAAGAACTTGCCCTCCTTATAAGGAAGTTCAAAAGATTCATAGAAGGAAGGTGGAAAGGAGGAAAGAAGCCTAAAGCAAAAGGTTAGTTCAACAATAAGGATTCAACCATTACATGCTATAAATGCAAAATCAAGGACACACTAAAGCTGAGTGTCCTATGCTAAAGAAGAAAGAAAAAAAAAGGAAGACGAAGAAGGGCTCTAGCTGCCACATGGAGTGAAGATGAGGAATCCAGCTTGGACAAGGAAGCTGAACCTCATGAAATTACAAACCTATGTCTCATGGCACATGAGCGGGAATCTGAGGTAGTACACACTAAACCATCTAGTTTTTCATTTAAAGAATTGTAAGATGCTTTTAATGATTTATTTGTTGAATTTAAAAGGATAAGCATAAAAAATAATCTTCTAAAAAGATGGTATCCACACTCACTGATGAGAGTGAAGATTTACAAAATGAAAATGAAATTTTGAATAAAGAGACTTTTGTTTTGAAGGAAAAAGTAAATGATTTAGAAAAATCTCTTTCAAGATGTGTTGATGGAAAAGAAAAGCTTGATACCATGCTTGGCAAACAAAAATGCTCTCTTGACAAGGTTGGAATAGGCTACAACCCTTTTAAGGATAAAAAGTTTTCAGAAACAAAAATTACAAGCTTTTATTATTGAAAGAAAGGTCATACAATTAGCAAATGTTATATTATGCAAAAATCTTATGCTCCTAAGAATATTTGGATCCCAAAAGGATCATTGAAGACTAACTCCTATGGATCCAAAATGATTTGGGTACCAAAGGTGAAGGATTGAGCTGATGTTATTTTAGGTTTGTCTTCAGACAAAATTTAAAAAGAACCATTGGTACTTGGACAGTGGTTGTTCACGATACATGACTGGAGGTGAATCTCAATTCACATCACTTACACCAATAGATGGAGGATTGGTCACTTTTGGAGATAATAGCAAAGGCAAGATCATTGGTGTAGGAAGTATTGGTAAAAACTCCTCTACTTCAATTGAAAATGTTTTACTTGTTAAAAGTCTTAAGCACAGCTTGTTAAGCATTAATCAATTGTGTGACAAATGTTGTAAAGTAATATTTGAATATTCTAAGTGCATTGTAGTAAACATGAATGACAATAAGATCATATTGACTAGACATAGACAAGGCAATATTTACATTTTTAACTTAAATAATTTATCTTCTTGCAAAATAAAATGCATTGCTGCTATGAACAGTGAAGACAATTGGTTGTGGCATAGAAAGCTTGGTTATATTAGTATTTGCATTATTTCAAAATTTTTAAAAAATGAACTAGTGGATGGTCTTCCCAAACTCAAATTTGAAAAAGATAAAATTTGTGATGCATGTCAAATGGGGAAACAAACCAAAATTTCTTTCAAATCTACCAATATGCTGTCTACCTCTAGACCACTACAACTTTTGCATATGGATTTGTTTGGACCAACTAGAACCTTAAGTCTAGGTAGTAACCAATATGCTCTTGTTATTGTTGATGATTACACAAGATATACTTGGATATTATTTCTAGCTCACAAGGATGAAACAATTGTTTTCTTCACCAAGTTCTGTAAAAAGGTTCAAAATGAAAAAAGATTTACAATTATAGCAATTAAGACTAACCATGGTGGTAAGTTTGATTGCAAACCTTTTGAAATATATTGTGATGAAAATGGTTTTGAACACAACTTTTTAGCACCTAGAATCCCTCAACAAAATGGAGTAGTTGAAAGGAAAAATAAAACTTTGGAAGAAATGAGGAGAACAATGTCTTGTGAAAATAATTCGCCAAAATATTTTTGGGCTGAAACTGTTAACACAACTTACTATGTTTTAAATAGAGTTTTGGTGAGAAATTTTTTAAATAAAACCCCATATGAGCTTTGGAAAAACAAGAAACCAAATGTTTCAAACTTTAAAGCTTTTGGATGCAAATATTTTGTGTTAAATAACAATAAGGACAACCTTGGTAAGTTTGAAGCAAAATCAAATGAGGGTATCTTTCTTAGCTATTCCACTCATAGCAAGGCCTATAGAATTTTCAATAAAAGAACTTTAGTTGTTGAAGAATCAGTGCATGTTACCTTTGATGAACTAAATTCTTTGTCAATGCATATTGTGAGTGATTATGTAAATGATATGGAACAAAGCTTGGATGAGATGAACATCAATCCTACTCAAAGTGAAGCTCCATTACATGAGAAAAAATGCCAAAACATTCCATCAAACCGACAAGATGTAAATGAAGGGCTAATAAAGGAATGGAAGTTTGTCTACAACCATCCAACAGAACAAATACTAGGTGATCCATTACAAGGGGTAAGAACAAGATCATCCCTTAGAAATGTATGGAACCATCTTGCTTTTCTATCTCAAATTGAACCAAAATGTTTTCAAATGCTAAAAATGATGAATTTGGATTATGGCTATGCAAGATAAATTAAATCAATTTGAAAGGAATGAGTTTTGGAACCTTGTTCCTAGGTTTGAAGATCATCTTGTAATTAGAACCAAATGGGAGTTTAGAAACAAAATGGATGAATCTAGAACTGTTGTGAGAAATAAGGCCAGACTTGTAACTCAAGGCTATAGCTAAGAAGAATGAATTGATTTTGATGAGATCTATGCATTTGTAGCTAGATTAGAGGCTATTAGAATGTTGCTGGCATTTTCATGGTTCAAAAAATTTCAAGTTTTACCAAATGGATGTAAAAAGTACATTTTTGAATGGTTTTATTTCTGAAGAAGTTTATGTTGAACAACCTCTTGGTTTGAAAATCTAAAATTTTCAAATCATGTTTTCAAACTTACAAAAGCAGTTTATGGTTTAAAATAGGCCCCAAGGACTTGGTATGAAAGGTTGAGCAAATTTTTGATTAAAAATAGTTTCACAATATGAAAGGTTGATATCACACTCCTTGTAAAGATTAGAGACCATGATATGCTTATTGTGTAAATTTATGTGGATGACATCATATTTAGCTTTACTAATGAGAAGTTTTGCAAGAAATTTTCTAAGTGTATGCAATATGAGTTTGAGATAAGCATGATGGGAGAATTCAACCTCTTTCTTGGACTTTAAATCAAATAAACAAAGAAAGACATCTTCATAAAGCAACCTAAGTACATCAAAGACTTACTCAAAAAGTTTGATATGGATTATGCAAGGCCATTGAGCACTCTCATTAATACTTTAACAAAGCATGACAACGATGAGAAATGTATTTCTATAGATATCAAATTATATAGAAGTATGATTGGCTTATTGCTCTATCTAACTGCTAGTAGACCTGATATCATGTTTAGTGTATGCCTATGTGCTAGATTTCAATCTAATCCTAAGGAATCACGTGTTATAGCTGTTAAAAGGATTTTTAGATATCTTAAGCACACACCTAACCTTATATTATGGTATCCTAAATACACATCTTTAAACTTAATTAGTTATTTTGATGCTGATTATACTGAAAGTAAAATTGATAGAAAGAGAACCAGTGGCTCTTGTCAATTTCTTTGTAATATGCTTGTTTCATTATTTAGTATGAAACAAAATTCAATTACACTTTTCATAGTTGAGGCAGAGTACATTGCAACTAGAAGCTGTTGTGCTTAAGTCCTTTGGATCAAACACCAATTAGAGAATTTTGGACTGACTTTTGCATCCCCAGTAGATGTGATAATTCAAGTGCTATAAATTTGATCAAGAATCCTATTCAGCACTCTCACACAAAACATATTGACATTAAACATCATTTTATATGTGATCATATGCAAAAAGATGATATTAAACTTGACTTTGCAAGCACCAAGAACCAACTTGCTGATATATTCACAAAACTATTAAGTGAAGATAGATTTTGTATGATTAGAAGCGAATTAGGAATGAGCAATCCAATAACTTGATTGATTATGGTATTGTGTATACCTAATTATACATTTGAACAGCTTGAAATTGATTTAGATCCTTATTTGGTGTATTGCATTTCATAAGTTATATTATGCATTTCATAAAGGAAGAGTCAACCCCTGTCTCTTGAGAATAACTTATGTTAGCTTCTGTTGAAAAGAGTCGACCCCCATAGTACCAAGAGTCAACCCATTTTAACAGAGAACTTAGAACCAATTCTACAAGAAAAATTTGACCCCTCTTTTTGTTACAATAACTTTATTGTCCTCTTTTCTTACATAGGCGTCTCTTTGCAAGGACAAGAGAGGAAGTAGCATCATTTTACAATTTCACACAAGCAACAAGAACAAGAGATCAATTAAGGTCAAGGAAAGTATAAGGCTCGCAATGGGAAACTCATGAATATCAAGGAAGGTAAAGGCCTAGAAACACGTCCCAAAAATGCTCAACCAAACTATCCCATAGAGTATAAGTGTCAATATCAAAATCTATACACAACTCATGAATTAAGTGCAAGCATAATGAAGCTATTAAGGAAATGAGGATGAAAGACTATCTCTTGAGTAAATGTAATCACTTTGAAAAATGATAAATACTCTAAAGCTCATAAGGTTAAAATCTCCGCTAATGTAAGGATGAAAATGCGAAAGATAACATAAATGATATTATAAAGCATGATTATTGTCACACCCAGTTTTTCACACTCGAGGAATACACACAGAAACAGAAAAAATACTGTACTCTTTTGTTATAACTCATCTTCCTAGAAAAATGAGTGCGACTAGGTTTGAATGGAAAATTAATTTGAATAAAGGCTTTTGAAAAACATTTGGAGTCATCATCTAACTTGATTAAGATAAATTAGGTCACCAAAAAACTAAGTACAATCCAAAGACTACATTTAGGATTTTTGAAAACGATCTTGAAAGTACCTTTTCAAGAGAGGGTTTTTAAGAAAACAAGTTGTTTGGCAACCTTTAGAAAATATTTAAGTCCTTTTTTGAAAATAACTCTGTTTTGGTCTGTCAAAAACTGTGATCTAAGTTCGGAGGTTGGCTACATCTAGGGAAGATGCACTAAGCCATCACCCTACCCCGCCCTTGCGGTACCTACATGTCTATTCACCCTAGATTTACCTATTAGAGTCTTCAATTAATATATGTCCAAAACTATCCACTTTTGAAAAGAATTTTGAAAAGAATGATGCATGACATGCAAGTGCCAAAAAAATATTTGATTTGGAAATAGATTTGAAAAAAAGAATTTGATTTGATTTTAGAAGAGAGATTTGAAAAGATAGATTTGATTTTGAAAGAATGTTTTAGAGATTGGAAATAGAGATTTGAAAATAGATTTTTGGAATTAGAAATCGAAAATAGATTATGAAATTGGAAGTTTGGAATTGGAGATTTGAAAGAAGTTATGACTGCACCTATGAGGGTTGCCTACGTACCCTTTTTGAGGAATCAGGTCATTTATAGTTCGGACAAGAGTCCGATTGAAAATAGAAGGTTTGATTTGAAAAAGAGTTTGATTGGAAAAAGGAGTTTGATTTGAACTTAGAATAGAAGATTAGAAATTGAAATTTGAAATTGAAAAGATTAGACTTTGATTTGGAAAGATATAACTTGAAAGAAGGATTTGAACTTGTTTTGGAAAGATAGAGCTTTGGGAAACCTAAACTTAGGAAAGATAAAATTTAGGAAAGACTTGAGGTTTAAGAAAGATTTGACTTGAACTTTGGACTTGGAAGATTAGAGAAGTTGGACTTAGGAAAGGTTCGAATTAGGAAAGTTTCAAAATAGGAAAGTTCCGTTTTAGGAAAGTTTTCATTTTAGAAAAGTTTTCAAAATTGGAAAGTTTTGAAATTGGAATGTTTTGAAATAGGAAAGTTTAAAATTAAGAAAGAGTTGATTTTTGGAAATATTTGAATTGGAAAAAGTTTAGTTTAAGAAAGATTTGGAGTTTGGAAAGTTTAGAGTTTTAGAAATTTTTAACTTAAGAAAGTTTTGGATTTGGAAAGGTTTGAAATTTAGAAAGTTTAGAATTTTAGAAAGATTCAAAGTTTAAGTTTTAGAAATACTTGAAATTAGGAAATGTTTGAGTTTAAGAAATATTTGAAAATTTAGATTTGGAAAGTTAAAATTTGAAAAGGTATGGAATTAGGAAAATTAAGAAGCTTAAAGTTTAAGGAAAGATTTGAAAGTTTAAGTTTTGGAAACTTAAAGTTTAGGAAAGTATAGGATTAGGAAGGATTCAAATTAGGAAATATTTAGATTTGGAAGGATTGGTCTAGGAAAGATTTGGATTTTGTTCCTAAGAAGAAATGTTTTGATTTTGTTCCAAAAACAGATGATTGAATTTAATTTCCTAAAGGGACGATTGGATTTGGTTTCCTAAAGGGAAGATTGGATTTGACATGGATTTGGAAGGTGAAGTTTTAGAAATCCTAGATTTGAAAGACTATAGTTTTGATGTAGAAAATTGGTTTTGGAAACTTATGATTTAGATGTAAAAAAGGAGATTTTGCAAAACCTAAGTTTTGAGGCAAGATTGGAAATCATGTTTTAAGCAAGGAAATTAGGGTTTTCTAATCGTTGGCTCTAGGGCTTGGCTTAGGCTCTAAGGAAAGAGATTTTTAGAAAGTAGAATTTTTAGAAAGAAAAGGTTTTTGGAAGAAGATCTTAAAAAAGAGATTTTGAAAAGTAAATTTTGAAAAGAGAGTTTTTAGGAAAGAGATTTTTGAAAAGAGTTTTTCTAAGAACGAGATTTTAGAAAAGAAACTTAGGGAGTATTTTTAGAAAGTGAATTTTAAAGAGAGCTTTTAGAAAGTTCATAAAAATATCTCACTTTCCTGCAACGATTCTAACCATAAGAAGATTAGAACCACTCTAAGATAATAGTTTTGAAAACAACAATATTTAAAAATATGGACCATATTGGTCACTTTAAATGTAACATTTTCCTAAAGCAACCTTAACCATGGAAAGGCTAGAATCACCTTAGGATTATGATTTTGAAAATAAGTTTTGAAGAAGAAAATTTTAATACAAGTTTGAAAACAATTTTCATACAAGTTTTGAAAACAAGTTGGAAAACGAATTTTGGAGGAATGCAAGATCATGACATGCACAATGTAAGTTGGGGTCGTGAACATACGAGGTTAAGGCTTCACCACATAATCAAGGGGGCCGAAGTCACGTGGTCTCCGGTTAGACTAAGAGAAAGCCCCTGACATAGTAACTTTCAATAGCCTAATCCTACATATGGACTGGAAAGTCCCTTATTTCAAGTGGTGTGCTGTCGCGGGCACCCAAAATTAAATCTGATACCCCAAAAACTTTTATACAGTAGTGTGAGTAAGGATCGTTCCCACTGAGAGTGTTTAGTCTAGTTTTATGCTATGTGACTTTGATGGTAATAATAACTAACTACGAAACAATTCAGATTAAAGTATTGAAATAAGTCAAAAGAACAAACCTTGGTCTAGGTCAACATCCACCATCGGAATTTACAACTGATCATTGATGCAAGCATATCAATTTACACATTGAATATTCACCGTTAGAATTGTTTTCCTATCTCTTCTTAGGCGTAATGAATTAGAAACAAGTAATCTAATTAACCCTAACTATTAAACAACTTAGGATAAGCACTGAAGGTTTAATCTAATAGTAGCCTTAAGAATTAGAGAAATCGATGAAACTAAACAACACAAGCGCAAGCGGTTGCATTTAATTTAATCGAACGTCCTTTCTAAGATGTAATAATTCCTGACGCAGTAATCTATTAAATCTTAGTTACTTCACAAATTAGAAGGATCAAACAATTACGGATTTGATATCTAATCCAGTAGTGGATTGTAATGATTAATAAACTAGTAGGCCTCCTAGCGATTAAATAAGACAATCATGAAAATAGGCATAGAAGAACATCTGATACCCAAAGCATAAATCGAATAATGAAAATAAATTAGATCTCATAGTTTATTATTAATTCCGAGGTTTTTGTCTCCTTCGACCAAGATTCAGAGTTTAGTCATGTAAGACCATGAAAATAACTTAAATAAGAACCTAGAATGATATGAAAAACGTCAACAACCCTAAAAACAAAACAGTCCCAGCTTTTATAAGCTTCTGAAATTCTGCAGGTGCGCACGACCATTCGAACGCCCTTGCCACCGTTCAAATGCATCGGACAACTGTTCGAATGCTACGTCGAACGCACTTCGAATGGTAAAATTGCTCTCTATATATTTCGAATGCTCTTCGAACCTAAACTTGACTTGAATCCGTTTGACGTACCGTTCGAACACTTCTGCTACCATTCGAACGCCTCTTGGGACCGTTTGAATGCTCTTTCGAACGATGCTTCTAATTTAGTATAAATTTGTCCCTTTTAAGCTTGGATCCTCTTCCTTGGCGTTCCATAGTACCCTAAATCAAAACATAATAATAGTGAGTATAAATAGGCACCAAACACATATAAAAGATTAAACATTAAGGGAGAAAAATATGACATTTGCATTCTCATCAAATTTCCCTACACTTAACCTTTGTTCGTCCTCGGGCAAAACTCAAACTCATTTTCCCAAAATATTAAAATTGTAACAAAGAACAACCAAATTCTTCAAAACCCATAACATATCATGTAAAACATTCTTAAACAACTCACAATTACTTAGCAAGTATTTTTACTTAAGGATGGAGTAAACTGAATATGTAGACCCTTACGGAAATAAATACTCGACTCTCATGTATTTAAAGGGTATGTGTATCAGTCAAATTCATTCCAATGGAAATGATCTACCATATGCTTGCATATCTTCTCATTCTCCACCTCTCTGATCACATACATAGCACGAATCATAAGGACTTTTCAAGGGTTATAACGGGGTTTAGGATTAAGATGGGAATATTTAGGACTGTAGCTCAAAAGCCATCAAAACTAGTAGGACAAAAATAAATCAACTCAAGTTTGAATATATAAGACATGTAAAACCAATTACTCCATTCAACAGCTTTTGTCTTTGTATAAATCCCATATAAACAAACCCATTTTTTAGAATCATAGGAAGGATTATGAACATGGATAGTTTGTAACATTAAAAGCAATTTTCTTCCATTACTTCTCTTTTCTTTTTTCTCATTTTTTTCTTCTCTTTTTTTTTTTCAAATTACATCAACAATGGAACTCACGAATTGAAAATGAAAACATGTTCCTTTTCACCAGCCATAGCCCTACCACAATTCCGAACACCTCCACACTTATTTCTTGTGCACCCATATGTATCATAATGATGAATAATGCTCCACTAGCTCTACGGCTTGGTAAATGCATTATTTTTCGGGTTTAAAGCTTGTAATGTGGGTTCATAATAATGACAAAATAATATATAAAGTTCAAAAGGGTTCATAAAGGGAAAAATTAATTACAAGGCAGACTATTTGGCTTATGTAACTTATAACAAAGATGGCCTTAATCATGTTCATACATGCATATGTTAATATGACCTCGAAGAGAATCAAGGCAAGTTCTAGAGAAACAAATCCATGGAAGAATATCTCACATGAAAGAAAATAGTGACTGATATGGATGTGTCAGTCTAAAGGTTCAAAATCTCACCGACTTTTGTCTACCAAATTCAGTCACTCCAATCTCAAGTAAAATAACTCGACTAATTAATTCTAAGTTGGAAGATTACTTATTCAATCATGTTATGAATTCTTCAAGCTTAATTGAATCTCGTTATTAATATATTTTTTCAAATTTTAAATAAAAACACAAAAACACTGCCTAAATCCCCTCCCCCATACTTAAAACTTATATTGTTCCCAATGTAAAGTGAAATGCACAGAAAGGGTAGAGATAACTAATATATGAATACAAAAATAAGAAAAGAAAAATGAACTTCCCTTGGGTTGCCTCCCAAGCAGCGCCTTTGTTTAT
>CM065393.1:21025000-21197500 GCA_033060915.1 Euryodendron excelsum
TCTGAACACGAGTAGGAACTAACTCATCATTTTGATTTTTCACAACAGTTATTCCAGTCTTTTTAGGAACCACTTGAACTCTATTATCTACCTTCCGAAAGTATTACCACATGGAACGAGATGAAAGATTATTTTTGGAGAAATATTTTCCAGCTTCAAGGGCGGCCAATATTCGAAAAGAAATTTATGGTGTAAGACAGCACAATGGAGAGTCCCTACAGGAATAGTGGGAGCGTTTCAAGAAATTATGTGCAAGCTGTCCCCACCATCAAATTAGTGAGCAACTTCTTATTAAGTATTTCTATGAGGGCCTTTTGCCTACTAATAGGAGCTTGATTGATGCTACTAGTGGAGGAGCTTTGGTGGATAAAACTCCCGATGCTGCGAGAAATCTGATTGCGAATATGGCGGCCAATTCTCAACAATTTGGCACTAGACTTGACCATTCATCTAAGAATGTCATTGAGATAAATATTTCCTCCACTGAACAACAAATTGTGAGTCTAACTTCCCTTGTTCATCAAATGGCTGTAGGTAATATGTAAACGGCGAAGGCTTGTGGAATTTGTTCAGTAGCAAGGCATCCAACCGATATGTGTCCAACTCTTCAAAAGGAGCCCATTGAGCAAGTAAATGCAGCAAGTGGTTTCCCTGGCCAACCACAAAAAAAAGTATGATCCTTATTCGAGCACGTATAACTCGAGATGGAGAGATCACTCCAATCTTAGCTATGGGAATCCACAAGTGAATTAGCCCATGATTCAAAACCGCCCAAGCTACTAGCAATATAAGCAACCATACCCCCCTAGACAACAATCGGGCCAAACTTCTAATTCAGGTATGTCTTTAGAAGATATTGTTAAGTCTCTTGCCACTAATACTTTGCAATTCCAATAGGAGACGAAACAATTTCAACAAGAGGCAAAGGCCAGTATTCAAAGTCTGGACAATCAAATGAGTCAAATGGCAACCGCAATTAGTTGGCTTGAAGCCCAAAGTTCGGGGAAATTACCCTCTCAGACGGTAGTAAATCCAAGAGAAAATGCAAGTGCAATCGTCTTGAGAAGTGATAAAGAGGTTGAGATTCCAGTAAAGGCAGTCCCTGCATCGTCGAATCAAGAAAAGGAGAAAAACGTCATAGTAAACGGGAACGCCCCCAATGACGATGACGTACCTACGCATAAGTTCCCACCTCTTTTTGATTATAAACTTGTACGTTCTTTTCCTTGGGCTTTAGTAGAATCTAGAAAAGATTAGCAAACTAAAAATTTATACGAGACTTTTCGTAGATGCGAGGTAAATATTCCACTTTTAGATACTATTAAACAAGTACCTCGTTATGCTAAATTCCTTAAAGAATTGTATACAATTAAGAGGAAACAGAACTTAAAGGATGTGAGAAGGTGAAAGTAGAGGAGAATATTTCTGCAGTTACTCAAAGGAAACTCCCTGCGAAGCGCAAGGATCCAGGTATGTTTACTATCCATTGTACAATAGGTAACACTAAATTTGAGAAGGCTATTGTTGCATTGAGATTTTTCACACTCGAGGAATACACAAACAAGCGGGAAAAATATTGTACTCTCTCGTTAGAACTCATTCTCCTAGAAGAATGAGTGCAACTAGGTTTGAATTGAAAATAAATTTGAATAAAGGGCTTTTAGAAAATAATTTGGAGTCGCCACCTAACTTGATTAAGGTGAGTTAGGTCACTTAAAAACTAAGCACAATCCGAAGATTACACTTAGGGTTTTCAGAAAACGATTTTGAAAATACTCCCTCAAGAGAGGGTTTTTAAGAAAATAGGTTGTTTGGCAACCTTTAGAAAATATTTAAGCATTTTTTGAAAATAAACTCCATTTTGGTCTTTGAAAACAGTGATTCTAGGTTCGGAGGTTGGTTACGTGTAGGGAAGACGCACTAAGCCATCACCCTACCCCGCCCTTGCTGTAACTACATGTCTATTTACCCTAGACTCACCTATGAAAGTCTTCAATTAACAAATGTCCAATCATATCCACTTTAGAAAATAATTTTTTTAAAAAGACATAATGCATGATATGTAAATGCAAGAAAAAGAGAGTTGAAAAATAGAGTTAGAAAAGAAGAATTAAAGTTTGAAATTGGAAAGAAAATTTAGATATTGAAATTGAGGATTGAAAATAGATTTTTAGAATTGGAAGTTGGAAATTGGAAAGCAGTTATGGAATTGGAGATTTGAAAAAGGTTATGACCGTACCCATGAGAGTTGCCTATGTATCCTTTTGGAGGAATTAGGTCAGTCGTAGTTCGGACTAGAGTCCGATAGAAAATAGTAGATTGGATTCGAAAAAGACTTTGATTTGAACTTAGAAGATTGAAAATTGGAAATTGGAATTGAAGGATTAGGAAATTGATTTGGAAAGATTAAGGTTTAGGAAACCTAGACTTAGGAAGATAGGATTTAGGAAAGACTTGAGATTTAAGAAAGATTTGACTCGAATGTTGGACTTGGAAGAATAGGAAAGATTGGATTTTGGAAAGGTTCGAATTAGGAAACGTCCAATTTAGGAAAGTTTCGTTTTAGGAAAGTTTCATTTTAGGAAAGATTTCAAATTAGGAAAGTTTCATCTTAGGAAAGTTTTGGATTAAGAAAGTTTTGAATTAGGGAAGTTATGAATTTGGAAAGTTTAGAATTTAGAAAGTGTTTGAGTTTTAGAAATTCTTGAAGTTATGAAATGTTTGAGTTTAAGAGAGATTTGAAAACTTAGATTTGGAAAGTTAAGATTTGGAAAGGGATGAAATTAGGAAGGAGTTGAATTAGGAAAGATTTGAAAGTTTAAAGTTTAAGGAAAGATTTAAAAGTTTAGGTTTAGGAAACTTATGGTTTAAGAAGGTAGAAGATTATGAAGGATTTGAATTAGGAAATATTTAAACTAGGAAGGATTGAGATTCCTATTTCCTAAAACAAGCGATTGGATTTTGTTTCTAAAAAGAGATGTTTTGATTTTGTTTCCAAAAATGGAGGATTGGATCTAGTTTCCTAAATGGGAGATTAAATTTGGTTTCCTAAAGGGAAGATTTGATTTGGCATGGAATTGGAAAGGGAAGGTTTAGAAACCCTAGATTTGGGAAGACTATAGTTTTGATGTAGAAAAGAGATTTTGGAAATCTAGGTTTTAAGGTAAGATTGAAAATCATATTTTCGGAAAGGAAAATTAGGGTTTCCTAGTCTTTGGCCCTAAGATTTAACTTGGACACTAAGAAAATAGATTTTTGGAGAATGAATTTTTTAGAAAGTGAGATTTTTGGAAAGAAATCCCAGAGAGGAGTTTTTAGAAAGTGAATTTGAAAAGAGAGTTTTTGTAAGGGGATTTTTGGAAGGAGATCGTTGGAAAGAGTTTTTAGGAAACAGATTTAAGAAGAGAGTTTTCTAAGAAGGAAACTTAGGGAGTGTTTTTAGGAAGTGAATTTGAAAAAGTGCGTTTTGGAAAGGAGTTTAAAAAGAAATTTTGAAAAATAGATTTTTGGAGGGAGTTTTTGAAAATAATCTTGGAAAGGAATTTAAAGAGAGTTTATAGAAAGCATGTTGGAAAAGAGATTTTTAGGAGGAGATTTTTAGGAGGAGATTTTTTAGAAGAGATTTCTTAGAAAGTATGTAAAATATTTCACTTTCCTAAAGCAATTCTAACCATAAGAAGGTTAGAACCACTTTAAGATAGTGATTTTCAAAACAACAATATTTGAAAATATGAACCATATTAGTCACTTTAAATATAACACTTTCCTAAAGCAACCCTAGCCATGGAAAGGCTAGAATCACCTTACGATTGTGATTTTGAAATCAAGTTTTGAAAAAATAAGTTTTTGATGCAAGTTTTGAAAACAAGTTTAATGCAAGCTTTGAAAACGAGTTTGAAAACGAATTTTAGAAGAATGCAAAATCATGATATGCATAATGCAAGTTGGGGTCGTGAATATACAAGGTTAAAGGCTTCACTACATAATCAAGGGGGCCGAACCCACGTGGTCTCCGCTTAGACTAAAAGAAAACCTCCGACACGGTGACCTTCCAATAGCCTAATCCTACACATGGACCGGGAAGTCACTTGTTTCAAGTATGCAAAGAAAGGGGGGGAAGAAGATGGGGGATTAAAATAGAAGAAAACCCAAGTGGATTAGGAGAGAGAAGAGAGGGGAAAGATGCGTAAACTTAAAGAGAAAGCCTACATTGTGTCTTGTTTATTTTGTTTTGCTTTGTGCACCTTGTTTTGCTTGTCTTGCTTCGGTCTTCACTTCAGTCTTTGATCTTCAAAGCTCTGTAATTGTAGCAATCCAAGTCTTTAATGGAGGGTTTGAGGCTAGTGTATGAGTACATAAGAGTGTATGAGTGTATAGGAGGTTAGGGTTTGTGGATGGAGGCTAGGGTTTGGGAAAACCTAAGGAGACTAGAGTTTAGTGAGGCTACGAGCTCTATATATCGAATAATAGGGTTTTCAAACTGAGTTGGCAAACCCCTTTCACGCTGGAGGAGGCTCTGTATTTATAGAGAGAAGAATGACCTAGCGCCTGTTGCAGTGGTACCAGGCCAAAAATTCTTCGACAAGCAATGTATCTTGAGAAGATTTGGGCACCTATTCTAGTGACTACCATACAATTTTTAGCCTGGCTTTACTAGGAGTGGCTCCGAAAGGTCCGGGAAGGATTTAAGGGACCGAGAATGGCCTGAAAGGCCGAAAAAGGGCAGGAACCCTCAGAACAGGGTCCCAGAGGTATTTGACTTGAAAAAGGATGACAAGAATTGTCGGAAAGGTTGACCGGGCCATTAGGGGCAAAACGGTCAATCGGGCTGGGAAGTTGCCAGAATGGACTCAAAATGTCCTGGAAGAAGACTCGAGATTTGAAAACATTATTTAGAATGTTCCCAAGAGGCAACCGGTTTGATACCCAAAGCCAGTGTGGTTGGAAAAGGCAACCGACCCACTAGGGGCAAAACAATCATTTCGCACTGGGTTTGCCGGAACTGACTCGGAATGATCCGAAGAGATAAAAGAAGGTCAAGAACACTATAAGAGGTATTCTTAGGAGCTTACTGGTTTGATACCTAGAGCCAGTGTGGTGCTCGGGGCGTTCAAATGCTTAGGGGGAAAATGGTCATCTTGACCAGAAAGTCTCAGAATTGGCCTGAAACTGACTAGAAGGCACCTAATCATGCCGGATTGCTTTCAAAACTTACCGTTCTGGGGACTTAGATATTTTCTCGAGAAACGTGCCAAAAAATGGCCCTAGGGTCAATTTGGTCATTTTCCACCGAAGTGAGCTAGCAGGTACTAGTGTTGACCTAGGTTTTAAATGTTTCTGCCATTCTGATGGTGGTCTCATGATACAGGGGTTTGTTGGCAATTCCCTATATTGACCTGTTTGCGAGTATTTCTGCTACTCTGACGGTTATGATGTTTGCGAGTACTTCCGCTACTCTGACGGTTCATGATCATTCCCGAAACTGCCTGATCTCGGGAAGCTGCTAAAATGACTTAGCGCCTGAGAAGTCAACTTTCTCAGAAAGCGTGCCGAAACGGACATTTCTGCATTGGCGGGCTAGCAGGCACCAAAGGTGGACCGTTCTACCATCTAAGGGACTTGAGGTCTTGTCCCGGTCGACAAGTTTGAAGGGACTTACCGTTTTGAAGAAACTTTATTTGAAAAATGTGCCAGATTGGATAGACTTATCGTCTCGAGGAATCAACTTTCTCGAGAGAGGGATTGGAATTGGAATTGAAAAAAAATTGGAAAGGAAACTTATCGCCTTCGAAAAGACGTGCCTGATTTGGAATTAGATCGAACAATGCCCCTAAGGGCATTTTGGTCATTTTGTCTCTATTTGGGCCTGGTAGGCCTGCGAAGTGATGGATAGACAGGATTAGACTTGGAAAGTTGATTTGACTCAAAATATGTCCACATTGACTTGAATACAAGTCTGGACGGACTGTAGACTATTGAGCGGTCAAAAATTGGGTGCCTACAGCCATGATAGATTTAGGAGCTTCTATTAATTTCATGCCATATTCTATATATGCTTCTTTGAAACTTGGACCTTTTAATAAAACTAGTGTTGTGATTCAATTGGCTGATAAATCCAATGCCTATCCTAAGGGTGTAGTTGAGGATGTTCTTGTATAAGTTAATAATTTGGTTTTCCCTGCTGATTTTTATGTGCTTGATATGGAAAATGGAGACCAAAATGCCCCTATTTTGTTAGGATGACCATTTTTAAAGACATTTAAGACTAAGATGGATGTTCATAGTGACACACTTACCATGGAATTTGATGGTGAAATTGTTAAGTTTAATATTTATGATGCCGTGAGATACCCTTGTGATGATAATCTTGTTTATTCTATTGATGTGATTGATTCCCTAGCACAGGAACTTTTTGAACTTGATGGAAAAGATGTATTGGAAGTTGCCATCAGTAAGCATCTTGAGGAGGAGAATGGAGAGTTAGCCTTAAGTATTGAGTTGCAAGCAACTGTTGCAGCATTGAATGATTTTTTGAAGTTACAACAGTCAGATTTGAAGCCTCTCCCCAGTCACCTCAATTACGGAAAACAATACTATGTAAATTTGAAATCAATTGTTAGAAGACTTAGATGCAATTAAAGTGACTTGAATGCAATTGATATAATCTACCAATTCTCTATAAATGTCTCAATGAAAGATTTGATAACTCAAATCAAGGAATCACTCTGCGAATCCTTGATTCGGAAGATTTAGACCATAAGAATGAGAGTTCATACTCAATTGGATGTGAATTTGTGTTCAATGTTAAGAATCATAGAAGCAAAAAATCTCATCATTTCCCAGAGATATAGCAGTGAAAATCACACAGGGAACGCCGGTACTATATGTACGGTACTGTTCACCATACATACGATGTGCATACTGTACGTACAGTTAGCGTTATGCTAATCTAGGCTCTCTGAAGTTGGAAAATCAATTGCAGGCGTACATACGATTGAACGTACTGTACATACGGGTAGACCACCATACATATGGTGACTCCAACTGTACGTATGGTCTAGGCAAAAATGTGCAATGTTCAGGTCCTTTAGCTCTAAGTCTCCCCTTCTTTACTCAAAACCTGCAAAATACCCACAAACACTTATTAGAACAATTATTATACTAAAATGAGGTATATATACAATCTAGTTGGATTAATAATAGCTATTTAGGGACTTTAGATTACACTTTTGGAGTGTAATCAAGAGAGAGTGAGAGAGCTCTCCCCAAAAAATGTCCAAAACAACCTTATATACGCAGGTTAAAAATAGGGACTGCGAAAATTGATCGATCTGTTGGTGAGGCGATTGATCGGGCTACGACAGCCGTTCGATCGAAAAACACCCTCTCTGAAGTTTGGTTTTGTAGGAACTCTACAGCTATAATAAAGCGATCGGTGGATTTTCGACGTCACCGATTGAATGGGGA
Organism: Euryodendron excelsum; assembly: GCA_033060915.1. Lineage (NCBI taxonomy): Eukaryota > Viridiplantae > Streptophyta > Magnoliopsida > Ericales > Pentaphylacaceae > Euryodendron > Euryodendron excelsum. The sequence goes on from CM065393.1 coordinate 21,032,468, forward strand.
GTTGAGAGATCAATCGCTCGATTAATCTATCCGTTGAGCCGATCGATCGGTTAACTATTTTTTACTCCTTTTCTCTTTGTTTAAACCCTAATTCTTACAAAAATAGATTAAAGCATGTTTAGGCCATTTTAGAGGATAAAACACCAATCTAATATGTACAAAAATAGCTAACAATCAACAAATTTGGGCTTTAAGATAGCACTTTTGTAGTGTAATAAGCTACAAGTAGGTTCTTTGAGTGGGTTGATACTCCATATGTGTTTAAGCTTGGGAAGACATTCTGGGTCTTTTGAGAAGAACCACAACACTTCAAGATCAAATTCAAAAGTATAGAGCAAGAGAGAGAGTGGTTGACATTTGCGGTGATCTTATGAGTGACATTTTGGTGGTGGAGCTTTAAAGCAAGTGGAGGGAAAAGCAATGAGAATTACAATGGGAATGGGAAAATGTTGCAACTTCACCATTAGGCTACTGTATTTGGAATGGGAAAAATGTGGTTTGTTGGTTATATGTAATAGGAAAAGATGGGTCAATTGTTTTTGTATATGCATAACATAATTTTAATGCAAGCAATGAAATTTATTTCCTTTAATGGTACAATCTACTTGCTGTATTTGCCTTATCCTGTTGAAAACAACTATCATAATGGCATACTAGATACAACACTCACAATAATAGCAAACTAAACAAACTACACAATTCATTTTGAAATACAAAAATGAGAATAGGCCTTTCAAAATAATAAAACAAGCATCAGATATAAATGCCTGAATAATTTGAAGGGTTGGCACCAAAGGAGAGCCATATATCCAAAACAACTGTCACAAATGTAAGTTATTGTACTAATAATCCCATTGCAAACTGCATTAACAAGTTGATGGTGACAAAACCTACCTTTGTGTTTGAAAAGTTACAGATTGTTCACATTCTTCAAATTCCTTCATATTGTTCACATTATTCAAAATGCTCTACATAGTTCCTCTTGTACACCTACCCATAGTTGGCTGATAGGCAAACGAGTTTGGCACTTTTGATCTTCTGGGTCTAGGCATGGTTGGCTGACTACCAGAAGGGTTGGCAATAGTTGGTATTGTTTAGTTGTTGTCGCGCCCCGATTTTTGGGCTCAAGTCCTTTTGGCTCGGAGACAAAAGCATGGAACTCTATTATTAGAACTCAACCTCTTAGAAGCATAAGTGCGACTAAGTTTGAATTGGGAATTGATTTGGTGAAAGGGCTGTTTAGAAAAATAGGAGTCACCACCTAACTTGATTAAGATGAGTTAGGGCACCTAAAACTAAGTATAATTCGAAGATTAAACTTAGGGTTTTGAAAAAGGTTTTTGAAAATACCTCCTTAAGAGGGAGTTTCTAAGAAAAATAGGCTGTTTGGCAACCTTTGAGAGTAGTGAAGCCCTTTTTGAAAAATAACTCCATTTGGTCTTTCGAAAACAGAAATCTATGGTCCGGGAGTTGGTTATGTGTAGGGAAGATATCCTAAGATCATCACCCTACCCCGCTCTTTCGGTACCTACATGTCTAATCACCCTTTGTTCACTCACTAGAATAGTCGGTTACCATTATCCACTTGATATCCACTTTAGAGTTTCGAAAATGGGGTTTGGTCATCACATTTTGGATGAATGATGCTTGGTGTGAGTTTTAGAAGAAGTTTGAAAACATGGGAGTTTGAAGGGGTTTGAGATAGAAACTTTGAATTGATAGAAACTTTTGAAAAAAGGACTGGAGTTAAAATGGAAGTTATGACCGCACCATTTTAGGTTGCCTACATATCTTATTTGGTGAGAATCAGTCATTCATAGTTCGGGCAAGAGCCTGATAGAAAATAGGCGCGTTAGGGCCTTTGGAATGTTTTGAAGACACATTGAGGTCTTTGAAAAGTTTGAAGACACTCTGAGGTCTTTTGAAAGTTTGAAGACACTTCGAGGTCTTTTGAAAAAGAGAACTTTACGGTTTTGATTTTGAATCAGATGTTGGAGTGTTTTGAAATAGAACTTTGAAACTTTTGAAAAATGGGTTTTGAAATGTTTTGAGATGTATTTGGGGCAACTTAAGGAAGTTTTTGAAGTGCTTTTGAAATAACTCAATAGAGTTTTGAAAGTGTTTTGAAGTCTTGTTTTGAAAACCTTGGAGGTATGATTTTGGAGTGTTTTAGTAAATTGATTTTTGAAAAGTTTTCGAAGGTGGCTTTTGAAAATGCCCAGGACTTTGGAACTCTAATATGGACAACCTTGGAGGTTGTTTTTGATATATCACCTTTCTTTGGAATCTCTAACGATAGAAGGGGTAGGGACACCTTAGGATTGTGAGTTATTGAAAACGTTTTTAAAGGTAGAGTATAGGAGTGTTTGGAAAGGTTATGGAGTCAGTTTTTGAAATCTCAAGAGAGTAGAAGGTTTTGGAAAAATGGGTTATGAGAATAGTTTTAAATAGAAAGATCATTTAAAAATGGTCCATGAGTTGGAACCTTGAATTATACTAACTTAGGTTGGGTTGACCTATGGTTAGGGGTGACTTAAGGTAAACTAACTTGGGTTAGGTTAACCTAGGGTTAAGCAGCTAGGGTTTGGTTACCCTAGGGTTAGGGTGACCTAAGGTTAATTAACTCAGGTTAGGTTAACATAGGGTTAGTCAACTAGGGTCAAGTTAACCTAGGGTTGAATTGGAAGATGGTTTTGAAAGGTGGTTTAATGCATTTTTGGAAAGAGTGTTGAAAAACAAATCATGTTATGCAAAGGACTTTGATAGACAACCTTTATGAAAATTATTTCTATGAAAATTTGACTCTAGCCAAGAGTATAGTTTATATGGTTAGTGTTTGAAAACCATTACAAAGAATGTTTCCTTGGGACCATTATAACCTTTATTTTGACAAGAGTATAGATTACAAGAATCAACACAATGGTGACAACCTTTGGAAAACCACTTTTAATGCAAAGATGGAGAGGACGAATCTTTGAAAACAATTTTTGAGAAAAAGATTTTGAAAATCATTTTCCAAAGGAAACCATTCTAACAAGTTAAGATTCCTATGACCAATGTAAAGGAAGACGACTCAAGAGAGAGTTTCATGGGACCATTCCAACCACTAACCTTGAGAGAATAGAAACCTTAGAAATCAAAGAGTTTGACAATCACTTTTGTGCAAGAATAAAAGAGAAGGGAACCGTTCTAACAATTTAGGGCTCCTATGGCCAATATAAAAGGAAGACCACTCAAGAGAGGCTTCCATGAGGCCATTTCAACTACTAAACTTGAGAAAATAGAAACATTGGTAATTGGAGAGTTTGAAAACCATTTTTATGTAAGTTGGAATGCAAAGATGCAAAGGTGTGAGTTAGGGGTTAATGAGGGGATTTTCTAAGGCATGATTTCTAAGGTTTCATCCTAAACTTCAAGGGACCAACTCTTAGAACCATTTTGAAAGGAACATTGAACTTGAAAATAGCATGGAAATAAGAACAATGTAAGTTTTGTAAAACATAGTTATGAACATGGAAATGAAGCCAAGCACACAAGACATCAACAAGGTAGCAATATGCAAGGGGGTCATGAATACATATAAGGCTTTAGGCTACACCACATAATCAAAGGGCTCCAAGGCCATACCATCTTAAAATAGGCTAGTGAGAGATCCCCCTACACGGTGGCTCTCATTAACTTTCATCTAGGCACGAACTAAGAGCTATCTTGCTTCAAGCATATAAGAAAGCGGGGTTGAAGATGGGTATTAAAATAAAGAATAGCCTAAGTAAGCTAGGAGGGAGAAGAGAAGAGTGGGGGAAGATAAAAAAATAAAAGGAATACCACCTTTTGCCTTCAATACACTTGCAATCTTTTATGGATGCTTGGATGTGAGCTATAAGGGCTTCAAGTGTGCTTGAGGGGTTGTAAGGTGGAGTTCGATGGTGTGTAGAGCTATGTAGGTGAAGTGTATGGGTTAGGGGGAGGTGGAATCTAGCCTAAGTATTGGAGGAGTGGGATGTATATAGAAATTCGAGATTCTGGAGTAGTTTCAGCAGAGCTACGCATCAATTTGCAGTTCTGGAATATGCAAAGGAGGTGGCTGTATTTATAGGCAATCTGGGAGGAAGCTAGCGTATGTGCTACATGCGTTTCGCCAGAGTTTGCCCTGGTGCATGTGGCACATGCACCAGTACTGTTCCATTACCAGAATGCCACGTGGCACCCATTGTACTGGCTAAATCCTGGCAGTTGATCGAACTTTGTTCGATTTGATCAAAATCTGAGTGCATGTAGCAGACACTCCGTCACCGGGAGGATTCGCTTAAACTTTACCTCGATAATTGAGCCAACCGGAAAGGTTTTGAGGGAATCGGTTGCACCCATGATGTTCTCCTAGGGTTTCTAGTGAACTTTAGTGTTTTTGAAAAGTTCAAATGGTGTTCGGAAGTGTGAGATATCATTTCAGAAAATATGCATAAAATGGTATCTCCACGGAGCGTTTGTGATACGCTCCGCGGGGGTTCGAAAGTAGCTGTTTTTGTATTGCATGATTGGGGCCTTCGGGAAGCGACCTTTCCGATCGGACCATACCGATGGAAAGTACTCAAAAAATACTTTTGAGAATTTCCTAATTTATGCATTTCTCAAGTCATTTGACAGTACGTTTTAATCAGGGAACTGGAGAAAGAGTCAACCTTGGCAGAGCATCTGTGAGACGCTCCAGGGGTCGCCGAAAGTAGTAGTTTTCAAGCCACGCGATGAGGAGCTTCGAAAAGCAATCTGTCCAATCAAACCGTATCGATGGAAAGATTTATGAACTAGCTTTCAAGAATTCCTTGGTTTACGCTTTTCTCAAGTCATTTAACAGTGTGTTATAACCAGAAAATTGGGAGAAAAGACAATTTTGGCAGAGCACCTGTGAGAAACTCCGAGGAGCTTTTATTGAGTCGGGGGTGTTTAGCATCGTAAGGTCCTCCTTAGGTTAAACAGGGGTGTATGATAAGACCCGCTGTTCAATATCCTAGGACCGGTGTTGTTTTCAAGGTGCGTTCTGCTTGCTAGGGATAAAATGGTCATTTTGATCGAATTTGGTTGGAAATGGTCAGGAATGGATTGGAGTGTTATATTAAGTGTGCCGGGTCATTCAGAGATGATTTCGGGAGAGTCTTTTACCGTTTGGTGTGGTTTGTGCAGTGCTAGGGCATTCAGGGGTAAAATGGTTATTTTGATCGGAGTCAGCTGGAATGAGACCGAAATTGGACCGAATAACATGTGGAGTACGCCTGATTGCTTAGTAGCACTTTAGAAAGGTGGACTTATCATTTTAAGGGATTTTAAACTTCTCCAAAACATGCCTGGAGGCCCAAGGGGCAAGTTTGATCATTTTTCACCGAGTCGGGCTAGCAGGCGCCGGTGTTGACCTAGGTGTTGGTCCCCTAGATCACCCGATCTAGGAAAGCTACCTATGCGGTATTGGTCCCTGAGACCGCCCGGTCTCAGAGAGCTACCTGTAGGGTGGTGTTGGTTCCTGAGAATGCCTAGTCTCAGAAAGCTACCTGTGAGGGTGGTGTTGGTCTCTGAGAACTCCTGGTCTTGGAGAACTACCAAATGACGAATATTCTACATTAGCGAACTAGAAGCCGCCAGAAATGAACTGTTTAGAATTTGATAAGGTGTTGGCTCTTGAGATCGCCCGATATCGGAAAGCTACTTGGATGGCGTTGGTTTCCGAGACCACCCGGCCTCGGAAAGCTACCTGGAATGATGTTTATGGTTTCATTTGGGCTTTATGGGCCCAAGAAGCGACTAGTTGACTGGATTGGAGTTTGAAAGACCTGTCTTGGGCTTACATGTGTTGTGATGTTTGAAACACTGGGTCCAGTTGGGCCGAAGATTGCCGAGTGGGCAAAAATAGGGTGCTTACAGTCCTTATAGACATGCATGTTTGGCTGACTACCAGAAGCGTTAGTCTTGTCCTTATAGACATGTTTGGCTAATTGGTAGGGGAGTTGGCCATATTTGATGCTTAAGTATTACCAAATGAGGTAGCTGGATTTCTCTTGACCTACAATTTGCAATTTGGCAATAAAGTAGTTAAATCCAATGAAAATTGCATAAAGAAAGGCGAAAATTATATAAATGAAGGTGTGCTTACAGGTAATCTCTCTTGTGCCTGGTTTAGTCATAGGTGACCCTTGAGACATAGGTTGCCCTATGAAACTTCTCCTATTATGGCCAAGTTTACTAATTGCTCTTGAAACGTGTGATATATATCCATTAGTGTATGATCGCGATGTAGTAACAATTTCTCAGTGAAGTCCGAGATTGAACCATAGGGAAATATGGAGTGGAATGTGGTAAACTCACTTTGAAAAAATAGAACTCTCAAGAAAATAAAGCTAAAAAGCAAAAGGAAAAATCTTTGTTGTTGGGAATTTGGGTATTTAATCTAGGATAATAAAATTCAAATAAACTACTGAGTTTGAATCAATAAAATAAAGCTTGGCAACAATTGATCCAATTGATTGGCGTTCAGGTATCTTGTTGAAGGTAATTTTTATCTCGATTCAATATCAACACCCTTGCTATTGAATCGAAGGATTTCGACTATAAAATTATTTTGAGATCATATTTATTTCTCTTTGATTATGGAAAAATAAGTTCTAGGGTTTATATAAGGGATTCTATCGATACATCCCAGTTCAAAACCTGTCTATGCGTATGTCTATGATTGGATCATAAACACTTGATTTTGAAAGAATCCAAAAAGAAGAAAATAAATCACTTCTTTTAGAATATGAAAAATTGGTTTTAGAGTTCATATCAACGATTCTATCGACACTCATCCCAATTCAAAGCTTGTCTATGAGTATTTCAATAATTTGATCATAAACTCTTGATTTCAAAAGAATATGAGAAGAAGATAGTGAATTTTGAATTTAGAAAAGATTAAATTATGTAAGAATAATATTACATTAAAGAATCCTCCCTTAACCAATCAATCTTCACAACTTATGACAAGGAATAATTTAGCTACTTGAATCCATAAGAAAGTGCATGAAAATTGTATTGAAAGCTTGAAGTAATTGAAAGAAAAAAGAGTCTTGAATGTAAAACTAGAATTAATAACAATCTAAAGTTCTTGCATGTCAAAAGATCTTAAAAAGATCTAAAAAAACATAGTTCTGAAGTTTCCAAACTATATCTCTCTCAAAATGACTCGTATGAGCTTAAAAATACATCAATCCTAGCCCTAGAAGGATTATGGTCTGTGGCTAGGCGTCTCGACGGCTCTGGAGGGCATCCTGACAATTTTGCTGATGGGTTGTCCTAATGCCCTTGAGAAACCGTCTGAACGGATTATGGCCTTGTTGGTGAAACTTTGAAAAATTTACTAAGTGTTGAAGTCTGTCCAGACAACTCACTTAGGGTGTTTGGACAGCCAATGCTTTTTCTCTAGACTTATATATTTCGAATAGTTATATGAAATTGATATATTATGGACCCCGATAGCATTTCTGGTTTGAGAGATATTACCTTACAAGTTTCATGTCCCATCCCCAACCTAATTAGATATCAGAATTATGAGATTAGGGTATCATATTTCAGCTCTGCGTGCTTCAATAGCTTATACTCTGACAGCATTTTCTTAAAACTTATGTTTGAATTTTGTCCGAAATCCTCCAATTTAAGTTCAAAACATATATAAAGCAAAACAAACTTAGTTAATACTAAAATCTACCTGAAAAGGTATATACAATTGTAAACTAAAGCTAACAAATCACAAGTTAAAGTGTTATGATTGCACTTTTGAGGCACAATCATTTACCACATATTCTGCAAGTGTTGATTATGTTTTGTCTTCTCATTTTGTAGGGATTTTGCAGTTCATCTATCTCTCCTTCTTGCCCACTTTGGCCTACCTAGCTGCTTTAGAACATTTAGAAGTAAAACTCCAAATGGGCGCTTAGGGTAGGAATGGGGCAAAAGGAGCAATCGTGCCCACAAATTCTATCTATGTGCAACCCACGTGCCTATTTGCCATCCATTGTTGCAACAGCAGCTACCAATTGGACCTATTAGAAACAACATTTTAAATTAAAGGGGTCAAATTGAATGAATTGAAACTACGAGGACTAAGGGTAAAACTATAGGTGCCACCAATGTAATTTACCCTTTTTATAATTACTTATGCACTGTAACATTTTTTTTTAAAAAAAAATCCTTAAATAGAATGATAATAAAAATGAGAATACCATCGATCCCTCTCATTGTTATAAGATAGCCATTATATGAGGGTTTCTCATTCATAGAAATGGAATTCCCACAAATAATATTGTCTACCAAACATGAGAAATTGACAGCCCCCAGTTCCGACCTTAATTCTTATAAAACAAATGCACTCTAAGATGCCAAAATGAGAAAGCATATTCTTGTCATGACATTAATTATTATAGTACAAACATCAACTTCAAATGTAAATATATCAAAAACCAAGTCGTCATCCCATATGCTTCTCTCAAACCCTTTCCTCATTAAGAACCTTTTTTTAAGGTTTAAATCAAAGCACCAAGTATTTTAGTTTATAATTTTTAAAATATCAATTCTACCTAGTAGAGTTTTGTGTATAAAAATTCTGTAAAATAAAATTTTCCTTATTATATGCAACAAAGATGTGACAATATATTCCTTTATTAGAAAAATATTAGAAAGCAATAACAAACATACTTTCAAATCCTTAAACTTAATTAAGTAGAAAGCTCCAGCTCAGCGACCTGTCAGTGCCAACCTTGTTTACGTTGGCAACACGTCTACAACTCTAATGTCCTTGAAGTGGACTGCAGGTGACAGGGTAGTGTTCATAACATGGAAACAGCCAATAGTAATTGACCACATAGGCATAGGGGTGCCAAGTCATGCATGGTTTGGCATTCCATAATTTGTTTGTGCCAAAGTTTCATGTGACTGCCAATCATTATTCTCTACGAACAGCACTGCCCAATGTAATGTTCATTCCATTTCTTCCAAGATGCTTCTCTTGTATGGGTTTAATATCATATTCCACTTTGTTACAACTCAGAGGTTTGCTATCACATATGGCAGATGGAGCCCAGCTCATGTGGCATGTATTAGTGACTATCTGACAGTCACGGTTAATGCTAGCAAAATCCAAATTTCATATATAAAGAAGTCTAAGTGTGTGGCATTGGAGATATATATATAAAGGCTGTCATGATATTGCACTAATGCTCAATTATATGGTCAGATTGGTCTCAAGCTCTTAGCAAGCAAATTTAAGTATGGGTGGGTTAGATGATTACAAGCCTGCAATGGCTATGGTTGGATTGCAATTCACTTATGCAGGGGTTGCTCTATCAACAAGAGCTGCTCTCTTGCAGGGAATGAGCCCCAGAGTCTTTGTTGTCTACAGACAAGCCATAGCAACTTTGGTCATTGCTCCTCTAGCTTATTTCACAAGGTGGGTGTTACATCATCTCTCTCTCTCTCTCTCTCTCTCTCTCTCTCTCTCATATTTGTTTTTTGGTGCAGGAGAGAAAAAAGCAGGTCATGTTTGGATTTGAAGAGCTTTTGTTTGATTTTTTCGGCAGCTCTTGTGGGGTAAATTTCTATATAATTTTATTTTTCTTTCTTTTAATGTATATTTATGATGAGGTTTACTGACGGTTTATTTTTATGTTTTATAATTTGATTTCACAGTGTAACAATCAACCAGAACATCTACTTTGAGGGTTTGTACCTAGCGTCATCATCAATGGGAAGTGCGATGGCTAATCTAGTCCCTGCCATTACTTTTGTATTGGCATCTATTATTGGGTAATTGCAAAATATCCAATGTTTTGAAATTTGAGAGATGAATTTGGCTTCAATGAGGTGCCACATGAAACATGAAATAGGTTTAATTAGTTTCCATCGAAATTCAGCACACATATCCATCCTCTAATTAGACCTGTACTAGAGAAATTGTTCGTGGTGCCCGCGCACCATGATTTCAGCATTTATGGTGGTTTCACATAGCGTTCACAAATACTTAAATTATAGTTTAAGTCGAGGATGTTATGGTTACGTGAAATAATTTTTCTCCCTATGGAAGGTAGGAAAATTAAAAAAAGAAAAAAGAAAAAGAAGGGTCATTAAATTATTGGAGTCATGACAGAAAGCAACTTGAAATGAGTTGTTGTCCCTCGTATTATATAATTTAAATCTCATCATGCCGACACATGGAATTGGTTTAATACCATTTGATACAGCTTGGAGTAACTCGCATGGTTTCCATTTGATTTAGGGTCAATTATAAATTATGACTCCATATTATTATACTTTTTAATTTGTAAAACGTGATACATTGATCTCTTAAACTATCAATTTGTTCAATTAATATCTTCTGTTAATAATTCATTTCGAAAGTAGACGAAAAATTGTTATGTGATTTACACATATTCGTAAAAGTAATGTATTATAGCTAAATTGAATTTCTCTTATTATAGTAATTGTCTAATAACTTAAATATCCCTCGAATTGTCTTTATATTTACATGTCATTTTAATAAGCATTTCAGTAATTAAATAATTATTACAAAAATATAAGGTCAATTTAAGTATAAAATTATACTTTTAGAATTATGTGCAAGTTACGTAACAATTTTTTATTTATTTTCCTAATAGATTGTTAATATATTATTAATAGAAGGTGTTAATTGATCCAAATTGATAATTCATGATATATTTTAGAGTTTAGGGAGTTCAATCATAGTTAGGGGATATTGTTATAATTACCCGTTTAGTATATACAAATATCATATTCTTCTTTTCATGTTGCTAAGAATTCGTTAGAATTTCCTACAAACAAATTCAAAATTACATACCCAATTGACCAAAATTTAATTTCCCTTGCATCTATACTGAGAAATATAAATGGTCATGCTCACTTCTTTTTTTTACGAAATAAAATGTTGATCAGAAAATATATGTAACAAGGAGTTTGTCAAAAAATTTAACATGTTTTACTTTCCCCAATGAATGAATTGATCAGATTGGAAAAGTTAAACATCCGAAGCCTGAGAAGTATAGCCAAGATCACAGGGACAGTCTTCTGCGTCGGCGGAGCTGTTTCCATGGCATTGTTCAAAGGGCCAAAGCTACTCAACTCAGAATTGCTACCGCCAAAATCTCTTCTAGGCTTAGGAGGTGAGGATTGGTTGCTTGGTTGTCTGTTTCTCTTTGGAAGCAGTTGTTGCTGGTCAATTTGGCTAATTTTACAGGTATATTCAGCTTTCGAAATTCTCTTCATTTACATAGAATTAATTATGATCACTAAAATTACTTGCAACCTTCAACAGGTCCCGGTTTCAGCCAGCCATCCTGACCACCTTTCTCTGTCTGCTTGGATGTGTTTTATGGCGACCTTACAATCAGCATCAGTCACATTTTTCTTAGAGCGAGACCCGAAAGCTTGGAATTTACAATCGTATCTTGAACTTGCTTCTTGTTTATATTCAGTAAGTACTCGGTTTTTTTTTTAATAAAAAATTTTAAATAAAATTATTTATGAATATGAAGATCATTGAATCTGATTTTCAAATGGAATTGACAAACAGGGAATAATAGGATCGGCAGTTTCCTTCTTTGTCCAAGCCTGGTGCATTTCACGTAGAGGTCCACTTTTCTCTGCAATGTTCAACCCTTTGTGCACGGTTATAGTTACCATTTTTGCTTCTATATTCTTACATGAACAGATCTACACTGGAAGGTAACATTATATCTCAACCTCCGGAATGTTCAATGAGTTCTTGTTTCTATATATGTACATACGTACGTATATATATATATATATATATGTAAACTTATTGTCTACAATGGCTCTCTCTTCCTTCAGCTTGATAGGTGGCGTTGGTGTGATTGTTGGATTATATGTTGTGCTATGGGGTAAAGCCAAAGAACTCGAAGAGTTTAATGTGGAGAGAGATCCAAAGTTGCAGAGGGATCAAGCTGAAATTGTTCAAATTTTGGTAGATGAATCTTCTGAGAGGATGAGTTGCAAAATTGATTTGGAGGAACCCCTTTTGTCTGACAAATCTACAAAAGTTGATGACAGTCTGACGAATCAATAACAGCCAAATTAGCACTATTTCACTTGCTTGTTATTGGCCTTGAACAAGAACACTAGGATTTCTTTTTCCTGCAAAAAATAAAAAATAAAAAATAATTTATTCTATTTTCTTTATGCGTCATTTGCATTGGAGCAGATTTTGAATGATTCTCGAGTTTCTTTTCGTTTCGATCCTCTGTAATTCTTTTTAGCAGTTACCAATGAAACAAACCATTATCAAGCCCACCAAGAGATGTATTGAATGCGTGATGGTAAGGTTGATATATCTCATTAAAACAATATGCATCAAGTAAAATGAGATATATTTCAACATATAAAGAGAGATCCTCCATTTAGTGTAATTGAAGTTGGATAACGTAACGTGACTTCTTTTTTTTTTTTAATTTTTTTGCTAAATTTATTTTATTACTGTTTGAATTAGTTTGCTTCTCAACAACTGTAAGGGCAAATAAGTAACACAAAAAATATTCAAACTATCCACATAGTTATCTTAATAACTGTTTCAATTTTTTTATAAATTCTAAATTCTATATCACTATATTCACTTGTCGACATTGATAAGATTATTATTTCTAATAATTTTGTAGATCAGAGCGACTAACCATCTTCGAAAATAAATTAAACACACATCGCGTATGCCCAAGCTATAATAACAAAATAAAGGAGATCAGCCAAAAATTAAAAAAAAAAACGAATTCAGAAGAATGTGCACATTATTGAGAGCTTACGATTCAACTCTAATTGACAATCGTATAATGCAAGAGACGTATGGAAACACGGAGATCCTAAAATGAGGATAATCCTTGTCATGATAACCGTATAGTACTACTGTTACACAAAACTATCAAAATGAAATTGTCATCCCAGGACCCATATTAATTGTTTGGAAAATGTTATTTATTTACAAAATTTTCACAAAAAATCTCATTAGAATAATATAACAATGATACTTTTATAAATAAAAAGCACCATGATAGGTATTTTATTTAAATGAATGACTCTTATTCAAATAATAAATTATATATATATTTTCTATTTGTATAGCTTTACCATAATTGTTTTATTGGCATGTATATTATTTGACAATGAGAGATTGTCCTCCCTTTTTTTTCCTATTACAAAAAAATAGATATGCAACTTTTGTCAAGGAACATTACACGTTAGTACTACACAGTCATTTGTAAGAGACTCCACTATATTTATGTTGAAACTAAAATTTAAATCTCACTACATATTTCGAACGCTAAAAAATAAATTTAACCCTGCTGAACAACTATGTAAACTCAAATCTAAATATCAAGCAAAAAAATATGAACTCTTACCCACAGAACAAGCCATTCGGTGGCGCGGGAGAGATTTTCCTTCATCACTCTGAATTAAGCCGATATGAATCCCAACAAAACAAGATAATGATATAAAATGCCATAACAATCATTTTTTTTTATTTATTGTAAACCATCAAAATGAAGGCGGTCTCATCTAAAATGGGCTGGATGGTACATGCATCCTATGATGTGATGGGATACTCCTAAACGAAAACTTTGATTTGACCTTGTCTTGATCTCCCAGCTGTTTTAATGCATGCGCGCTGTTTGTATATGGATTTGGAGAAGGATAAACATGGATTCAAAGCTTAAAATCTAATGAGATAGCGTCCTTCTCACTAAACCATCAGCGCCAACCTATTACATATATGAACATATACATATATACAAATATATATAAAAAGAGTAAAAATATCATTTTGTTTCATAATTTTACTTTAAATTTTAATATCATTATTTAACTTTTATTTACTCTATTTAAACTGATTAACTTTTAAAAATTAGTTTATACAATTTAATATTTTACCTATTAAATTAAAAATCATTGCGTATTCTATCCAAACCAATTAAAATCTGTTAATGGAAGAAACAAATTGACATTTTCAATCCTTTTGGCTGAATACTTTTTAATTTGGGACCAAAAAATCCCGACTTCAAATTTTAAGATTTTTTAAAATTTTGTTTGGTTGTGGTATTGGTTCACGTCGACTTTGAAGAAGAATGTGCACTGCACGTTATTCAGAGTCAACGATTAAAAGAACTCTAGTTGACAATCGTACAGTACTACTCTTACATAAAACTATGAAAGTGAAATTGTCATATCCGAGGACCCATGTTAATTGTTTTGGCATTTATTGTTAAAAAAATATAAGTGTAAACTCATTATTTTGTTAATATTTAAGTTAATATAAATGTAGGATTCATATATTCTTTGTGTCGGGTTATTGATGTGTTAGATTCACCTTCGAGAGTAGATGAATCTAGACTATTTACTTGCTCAAATTCGTATAGAATTGAATGAGTTATTAGCCTCCAAAATCACCCCCTTGAATATGAGTTATGTAGTTGAAAGCGGGTTATCCCACATTGATTTTTTTATGAAAAATATGTTATGGATATATAACGCAAGTTTGGAGTAAAGTTTGGGCTCCAATGGGCACCCCACTTTTGTGAAAGAGGAGGACCTATGAAACCCATAGTTGACCCAATACTCCACGTGTGCGCCGCCGCCCGCTTGTCTGAGTTGGGACGTGGTCGTGGGTTCGGTTTGAGTCTTATCTTTTTGGGCCAGTGTTGGAATTAAATTAATTAGTTTGTGACGGTTTAACTAAAAGAATGTGTCCATTGGCTGTTGGTACCTATTCAAACCAGGACAGCATTCTAGCATTCATTATATTCCAAAATTCTGAATTGTTGCATACAACGAATTCTTTTTCTTCTTCCTCTCATATTTTTCTGAGAGAGTTCAGATCATCTTGTGAAGCCGCCGAACAGTTTTTATTGAAGTGTTGCCTAAGGACTGTTGAGATCGTTTCATCTTAGAAGTCAGACGTCCATCATTCCGTGAGCATCAACTGTGGAGGTGAATTTGTCTTTAAGGAGAAAGTGTGAAACACTTGACTCGATCTATCCTTCAACTTCTAGATTTTCTGTTTTTGGGAATGACAATCGGGTAAGTCATTACGATTTAGTTTGTTTTTATTCAGATTCTAATTGTCTTCTAGTTAAAATTACTTCTAGTTGATAATTAGATAAATTCCTATTATTATTATTGGTGATCACTAATTATACACATAGTATTTAAATAAGGATTATTTTTCCAACAATCTTAAAGACAGACTTAATTCCTATTTTTTAACTGTGTTAATTAGTGTCATGTTATATATTGTTTCTGGATTAATACTCAAATTTTGTGTAAAATTGTTTAATCCAGAAATGACTGATAATACTCCTATTCCTACTTTTACTTCAACTCCTACTGTGATTGGGATACCGGTACCGACATTGATTGTGCCAGTGAATCAAGTGCATACCAAATGTGCCGGTGAATCACGGAGAAAAGCCAGAGAAGTTCAATGGAACTGATTTCAAAAGGTGGCAATAGAAGATGTTGTTCTACCTGATGACTCTGAACTTGGCAAAATTTCTTCGTGAAAATGTTCCTACTCTGAATGAGAATGAGTCCGACCAGCAAGTACTTGCGGCAGTAGAAGCATGGAAACATGCTGACTTCCTATGTAGGAACTATATCCTCAATGGATTGGATAATACACTCTACAACATGTATTGTGCCATGCAAACGGCAAAAGAACTGTGGGAATCTTTAAACAAGAAGTACAAGACAGAAGACGCCGGTTCAAAGAAATTTGTGGTCGGTAAGTTCCTTTATTACAAAATGTTTGATTCTAAAACAATTATTAGCCAGGTCGAGGATCTCCAAGTTATACTTCATGACATCCATGGCGAAGGCATGGTACTGAGTGAATCTTTCCAAATGGCTGCAATAATTGAAAAATTGTCGCCGTCCTGGAAAGAATTCAAAAACTATCTGAAGCATAAGCGTAAGGAAATGAGGCTTAAGAAACTTATAGTCGGGCTAAGAATTGAGAAAGACAACCGTGCTTCTGAGAAGAAGTTTATCAACACCCCTATGGTGTCAAAGGCAAACGTGGTGGAGCAAGCCAAACCCAACAACAAAAAGCTAAAGCATGATGGCCAAGGGTCCTACCAAGGTTCCAAAGGTGCCGATTTCAAAAGGTTCAAAGGAAGATGTTACATTTGCGGCAAGACTGGTCATACAGCCAAGGATTGTTGCAAGCGTAAGGATCTTGAGAAAAAGCATCAAGAGAACCATAAGAAAAAATCTACTCAATCCAATGTGATTGAGGATCTATGTGCCAATGTGGAAGATCTGAATCTCTCTGTTGTAGTTTCTGAAATAAACTTTGTTGGCAATACTAAAGAATGGTGGGTGGACACTGGGGCCACTCGTCACATTTCTGCCAACAAATGAATGTTCATATCTTACCAATCAGTGGACGGTAAACAATTCTACATGGGCAACTCGGCAACCTCAAAGGTTGAAGGTTAAGGGAAGATCGTTCTGAAAATGACTTTCGGCAAAGAACTTATTCTCAATAAGGTGTTCCATGTGCCAGACATTCGCAAGAATTTAGTCTCTAGTTCATTGTTGAGTAAGAAGGGCTTTAAGTTGGTGTTTAAGAGTGATAAGTTTATACTTACTAAGGGGGGAATGTTTGTGGGAAAGGGATATCTGAGCGATGGGCTCTTCAAACTTAATGTAATGACTGTGGCTCCTAAGCTTTCTAGTAATAATATTGCATCTTTTATTTACTTGCTTCAGTCTTCAAATGTATGGCATGGTAGATTAGGTCATGTTAATTTTGATATCATGTGTAGATTAGTTAAATTAGAATCTTTTCCTAAACTTGATTTTAATGCTAATCATAAATGTGCAACTTGTGTTGAGGCAAAGTTGACTAGAACTCCGTTTAAATCAATTGAAAGAAGTACGGAACCACTTGAACTAATTCATGGTGACGTTTGTGACTTGAAATATGTTCAAACTCGAGTTGGGAAAAAATACTTTATAACTTTCATTAATGATTACACTTGTTATTGTCACGTCTACTTAATGAGAAGTAGAGATGAAGCAATAGACATGTTTATACAATATAAGAGTGAAGTTGAGAATCAACTTAGCAAAAGATTAAGGTGTTAAGAAGTGATAGAGGTGGTGAGTATGAAGCACCATTTGCACAACTATGTGTTGAATATGGTATCATACATCAAACCACTGCACCTTATTCACCTCAGCAAAATAGAATTGCTGAGCGGAAGAATCGCACTCTAAAAGAGATGATGAATGCTATGTTGATAAGTTTTGGGGCACCCCAGAATTTGTGAGGGGAAGCGTTGCTATCCGCCAACTATGTTCTCAACAAGATACTCCACAAGAAACTTAGCAAAACCCCTTATGAGATATGGAAAAGTAAAAAACCTTCCTATAATACTTGAGAGTGTGGGGGTGTTTGGCAAATGTAGTGG
This sequence comes from Euryodendron excelsum, assembly GCA_033060915.1. Taxonomy (NCBI): domain Eukaryota; kingdom Viridiplantae; phylum Streptophyta; class Magnoliopsida; order Ericales; family Pentaphylacaceae; genus Euryodendron; species Euryodendron excelsum. The sequence continues at coordinate 21,049,972 of CM065393.1, forward strand.
TTCCTTTATCTAAGAAGGTAAAATTAGGACCACAATCAGTTGATTGTATATTTATTGGCTATGCCGAACATAGCAGTGCACATCAGTTTTTGGTTCACAAGTCTGAAATATTAGATATTCATGTGAATACAATAATGGAGTCTAGGAATGTATCCTTCTTTGAGGAGGAGTTTCCGTATAAGTCTACACATGGATCAAGTTTGCTTAAACGAACTCATGATACCATTGTAGATGAAGACCATGGGTCTATGGATAAAGGAAACAAGGCTGAACCTAGACGAGGTAAAAGGACAAAGGTTGAAAAATCATTCGGTCCTGATTTTCTAACATATTTAGTAGAAAATGAGCCTCAGAGTTACAAAGAAGCAATGTCCTCTCCAGAAGCACCTTTGTGGAAAGTGGCTATCCATAGTGAAGTTGAGTCAATTCTGCAAAATCATATGCGGAAACTAGTGGATCTTCCACGTGGTAATAAACCCCTTTGATACAAGTGGATATTCAAGAGGAAGATGAAAGCAGATGGTTCAATTGACAAATACAAGGCCAAACTTGTAGTCAAAGGCTACAAGCAGACTGAGGGAGTGGATTATTTAGATACATATTCTCCTGCAACCAGAATAACGTCCATACGTATCTTGATAGCCTTTGCGGCTTTATTACATAATCTTGAGATTCATCAAATGGATGTTAAGACGACATTCTTAAATGGAGATTTGAATGAGGAGATTTATCTGGAGCAACCTGAATGGTTCATTATTCTTGGCAAAGAGAAAAAGGTATGCAAACTTGCTAAGTCTCTATATGGACTAAAACAAGCCCCGAAATAATGGCATGAGACGTTTGACAATGTTATGCTATCAAACGGCTTCAAGATAAATGAATGCGACAAATATGTTTATGTGAAGAACACTGCTCATGGTTATGTCCTTGTTTGTCTTTATGTAGATGATATGATTATCATTGGTAGTAATAATGATGTCATTAAAGCTACTAAGAAATTGTTGAACAGTAAGTTTGATATGAAGGATCTACGGATTGCAAATGTTATACTTGGTATTAAGATTACTAAAACATCTGAGGGATATGCGTTATCACAGACCCATTATGTCGAGAAGATACTCGATAAGTTTAGTAAGTCTAATAACAATCTAGCAAATACACCCATAGATTGTTCTCTACATCTATTCAAGAACGTTGATGAGAGCATATCTCAGTTAGAATACTCATGGATAATTGGCAGTTTAATGTATCTCATGAATTGCACACGTCTGGATATTGCTTATACGGTAAGTAGACTGAGCAGATATACGAGTAACCTAGGGTCAAACCACTAGAAGGCCATAGTTAGGGTTCTAAGGTATCTGAGATTCACCTTGAATTATGGGCTGCACTATACAAGATATTCAGATATTGTAAAAGGGTACATAGACGCAAATTGGATATCTGACACTAGAGACTCTAAATCCACAAATGGATATGTGTTTACTCTAGGAGGCACAACAATATCTTAGAAATCCTCAAAACAAACTTATATAGCTAGATCCACCATGGAATATGAGTTTATCGCTCTAGATAAAGCAGGAGAGGAAGCATAGTAGCTTCGTAACTTTTTGGAGGATATTCCCGTGTGGCCTAAACTAGTCTCTGTTATCTGCATACATTGCGATAGTCAATGTACAATAGTAAGAGCACAAAACCACATGTATAATGGGAAGTCATGATATATACGTCGACGACACAATACTGTGAGACAAATGCTTTCAAATGGAATTATATCCATTGATTACATCAAGTCTAAGGACAACATTGCGGATCCGCTAACAAAAGGCTTGACGAAAGATCAAGTAGAGAATTCATCGAGGGGAATGAGCCTTATGCCTATGATTTAAAAAGTCGTCATAATAGCAACCCAACCTAGCTGACTGGAGATCCCAAGATCTAGGTTCAACAGGACAACCAAATTGTGCATGACTTAGGACAAATCACTGAGAAACTCGTTCTGCTGTCCATTTCTATGATGAAATTGTGATAACCTGTAGATAGTGTTTAGGATGAGCTTAGCTCTTAATGATTCTTATACCTTGGAATTCCAAGTGGAGTATTGTAGGATGCTCTTAATAAGAAATCACCTATATGAGTATGAAGGGGCCGCTTCTATGAGAAATTCTTAAGGCTAATTTCTTTAGAGGACTCATGAATTTACTAGGCATTGTTCAGGGCCAAAATGAACACAACCGAATGGATCACTAGAAGATTGGAAAGGAACATACTATTGTCTTGGTTTATATAAACGGCTGAACAGTTCAAGACATCATGTTCACTAGTTAGCCAAATAAACCCGATGGTATTTCACTAAGGAAGGTTCAAAGCCAAAAGCCACCTTTCCCGATGCAGCAACTTTCTACCTGTCACTCTCTCTCTCTCTCTGTCAAGTCAGCATTCTCATTTGTATTTTTCATTTCCAGCCAATCTCATTCATGTGGGGGATTGTTAGAAACATGGGTGTAAACCCATTTTTTTGTTGATCTTTGAGCAAATATAAATGTGGGACCCATATATCCTTTATGTCAGGTCATTGGTGCATTGGATTCACCTTCGAGAGGAGATGAATCTAGACTATTTACTTGTTCAAATCCGTGTAGGATTGAATGAGTTATTGGCCTCCAAAGTCACCCCCTTAAATATGGGTTATGTAGTTGAAAGTTAGTTATCTCACATTGATTTCTTATGGGAAATATGTTGTGCATATATAACCCAAGTTTGGAGTAAGGTTTGAGCCCCAAGGGGCACCCCACTTTTGTGAAAGGGGGAGGACCTATGAAACCCATGGGTTGACCCAATACTCCACACACACGCGTCGCCGCCACCGCCGCCAGCGACCAGTTCAGTTCGGGTCGGGACGTGGGCATGGGTCGTGGGTTCAGTTTGAGTCTTATCTGTTTGGCTGCTGGTACCTGTTCGAACCAGTGTTTCGAATAGGCACCTGGGCTCTATAAAAACGGCAGCATTCATAATATTTCGAAATTCCGAATTGCTGCATACAACGAATTTTTCTTTTTCTTCCTCCCATATTTTCCTGAGAGAGTTCAGATCATCTTATGAAGCCGCCGAACAGTTTTTATTGAAGTGCTGCCTAAGAACTGCTGAGATCGTTTTATCCTAGAAGTCAGACGCCCATCATCCCGTAAGCATCAACTGTGGGGGTGAATCTGTTTTTAAGGAGAGAGTGTGAAACACTCGACTCAGTTTATCTTTCAACTTTCAGATTTTTTGTTTTTGTGAATGATAACCGAGTAATTCGTTACAATTTAGTTTGTTCTTATTCAGATTCTAATTGTCTTCTAATTAAAATTGTTTCTAGTTGATAATTAGATAATTTTCTGTTATTATTATTAGTAATCACTAATTATACATATAGTATTTAAATAGAAATTATTTTTCAAACATTTATATCATTGAAATATGGGAGATATTGTCCTCCACCACTCTGAACTAAGCCGGCATGAATCACAATTCACAACCTAGCAAGATGCCAAAATGAATTAAGAATTCCTTTTCATGAAAATGATGTAAACCATACAAAAAGGAAGTCTGTCATCCAATATGGTCTGGTTGGTATCTGCATCCTATGATGTGATGGGATTCTCGTAAGCCAAATTTTTAATTCAACCTCGTCTTGATTAGGACCCTTGTTTACAAGTTTTATTACATACGCAACTGTATGTATATGGATTTACAGCAGGAAATCTAATGAGATAGCGTCCTACTCCCTAAACCATCAGCGCCAACCTATTACGTATATATATATATATACATATGTATATTAAAAGGAAACAATATCATTTTGTCTTTGAAGCTTTACTTTAAATTTTAATGTCATTATTTAATTTTTATTTATTTTATTTAAACTGTCCAAAATTTGAAGTTAGTTTATGCAAATTTAACATTTTATACAATTAGAATCATAGTTAATTGAAATTGACATTTTTGACCTTTTTGGCTGAATACTTTTTAGATTTGGACAAACAAGCCTCTGACTTTGAATTTTAAGACTTTGTTTGGCTGTGGTATTGGTTCTTCTTTTATGGTTTCGTTATCTGAAAATTGTTGAGATAATGTTTAGTAAATTATTCGAACGCAAGAAGGAATTATTTTTTGAGTTTTTGAAAAACGTCTTTGGTTGTTTATCAAATCGATATGAAAAACAAGAACTGATCCATATGAGAAGTCTTCTTGGAAGGAGACTAAAATAAGGACAATTTCAAAATCTCACGCTTTCAAAAAATTTAATGGCGATACTGCTGAAGATGATTGCATGGTCTTAAATTAATGAAAGCCGTTTACTAAAACTGTACTGCAAATTAATGAAAGCCGTCTTAAATTAATCGACGAATATCAGGAATCTGATCTGTTTTGAGTCGTTTGGCCCACTTTTCTGCCAAGTTTTTTGGCTTGGGCAGTCTTTGCCTTTCAAGTTTTTCTCTTGTTTCTTGTCTTGATGAAATCTTTGCCTTTCACAAAAAAAAAAAAAAAGGTAGCAAACACATGGGAGCAAGAAGGAAACAAAAGCAATGAGAACTACTCCACTGAGAGGTGCTAGAGACTCAAATGATGGAAATAACACGGCCAAAATCACTGTGCTAGTCAGTAAAATTTTTCTGATTATAAAACTATAGTCATATTTTCTTTGATAGGTTGCTGGCAAGCGGCTTTCTATGGCAGTGGCAATTGGCATTATGGTCAAAGAGTATTTGGCAATTGGTCCTGCTAGTATGGTGTATATTGCTACCTTTGAGCTGACCTTTTCCTTGGGGAAGTTCAATGTTACTTGAGACTGAACAGCGTGATCACCATATATTAGATAACCCAATGTGGCCATGGACACATAGGTGACAGTGCAGACAATAAAACTTAGAAGTAAGACCTGCAATGAGAAATAAAGAAATCTAATTAGTCATTTGTAATGGAAATTAATGTAGAGATCCATTTGTCAAGATTTGCAGTTGCAAAATTTTGACAAATGGAGTGGTCGGTTCTGGCATTGCTGACGGATGGTGGGAATGCTTCCTTCCTCATTCAGCCATGGTGGATGGTAGCAAGAAGCCCTTACTGCTTTTTGACAAATGTAAAACTTGTTTGACAATGGGTATAAATCCATCTCAGCAATAAAATGATAGCAATTGTAGGCAATACTAGGGAACAGAATTTACAAAACTTGTATACCGTTCACGTGTAAATTTCCATCCAGAATGACAATGCAATAACATTTCTTAATGTACTATGGACACTAAAGATTATTTTGTATATGGAATTTTAACAATAAATATTGTTTGTATAAAAACAGAACATTTATGGTTGCAGTTAATGTAAAATGATGTCTTTTTATGCAGAAATGATCATAAATGTAGAATTAAATCTGTATTTTCTATTTGTATAAGCATTCCCGCAAATTTCTAGACAGAGTTGGTGATGGAGTCATTCCAAATATTCTTTTAACAAATTGGATGAATTTGCTCCTATTTTGGTGTGTATATTGAGCATAAATAATTTGGTAAGGAAAAAAATTTGTAAAGCGTAAGCGGGAATGATCACTGTACCAGATAAGGTATTGATGCTATTAATGCAGGTTTTGAGGAAGCTGACTTCTTTATTTGTTGAGGATGCAATGGCCATTCTCTCTCTCTCTCTCTCTCTCTCTCTCTCTCTCTCTCTCTCTCTCTACATATATGTATAACCCTAAGAAAACACTAAGAAGGCATTTCTACATATATGTATAACCCTAAGAAAACACTGAGAAGGTATTCATATGAGAAGTGGGTATTGGCCTCGCAGTTGTGCAGTTTCATCATCCATATTCCATAGGCTATTGAAGTAGACGAAATTCAGAAGAGAAAAAGATACTTCTGCATCAAAGATCAGCCACCCATTTGGCCGATTGGCCCGGTCCAGTAACTAACGGGATATAAAGAGAGAGAAACATAATTCATCCTTAAATAACGAGGTCAATTAAAATGTTGAAGTTTTTAGCCATTTATGAGGCTACGTTGTTGACTTTTTGGTCAACTCATGTCTCTGATTGTTGAAAATGTCCAAAAATTATACCGTTAGGCGTACATAACTTTCATTGTGAAGTATTTATATGGCACTTGAGCAGTAAAATCATAATTCGAACGGTGTGAAAGTCACAATATCATTGAAAAATAAAAGATGAGTTTAGTATCGTCAAGTGAGTTAATTATAATTTGTTGATAAGTCTACAACTAATATGCTTAACAATTTGATATCAACAAATATATATATATATATATATCTATGCTCAACAATTAATTTTAATCATTATATGGCTTTAGTGTCTTACCTTTTTATCTTCTTGTAAAGATATTCGTATGCGCAGTGCAAATGAGGCAACTAATGGTGTGTTTGCTTCTTTGATTAGTAAAGGAAAGAAAATTGAAAAGCGTGTTTGATTTCGATTTCATTGTCTTTATTTTCATTTCTATTTTAATTTCTTGTGTTTTTATAGACAAAATGATGACAATTATGAAAACACAATTGTTTTCATGTTTTATAAAATTATTTTTAAGTACTTAATAAAAAATTTAAATTTGTTTCCTAAAAGTGAGTTATTTCAGAAAATTCTTCCCAAATAGATATTTGAAATAGTTTACCAGAAGAGTGCTTTCCTTTTTTCTGCTTCTCAAGAACATAAAACAGTGTTCAAAAAAACCAAGTGATGCCTAAATTTCTTGCTTTTGTTTGGTTGGGATGTTAGAAAAATGAGAATAAAATGAACAAGTATAAGTAATTTCTTTCCTTGTACTTCTTCTTTACTTTTGAGAAATCTTGGGTCCAATTGTAGCCTAAAATGAATAGGGAGATTGAAACTTCAAGCTGATTCAGCAGCTATATAAACACGTACAGTAGCAATCACAGGGCATATTGGGGACACTCGGTTGGTTCAAGGCTCAGCTTATCAGGCTGACATTTAGGTCTGCTGACCTTATCTAAGCCTCAAACTGACCTCAGGCTCAAATTTTTGTAAATTCATGCACACATTTTCACACAATGTTATGACATATATACATATATATATTCCATAGGATTTATAAATCTGGTTTTACTCAGCAGTCATTAGTGGGTTTCAGTTCTTGAGTTTAAGCTAATATTCCACTCATTCTATTGAAGGCATTAAGCTTATTGTACATCAGTACCAGAAAGGCAGAAGTCACCGTCCCGGGGTTGTTGTGGTCTATAGGCAAGCCATGGCAACCCTTGTCATTGCTATTTGCTCCTAAGCCCAATATGATTTCAAATTAATTACAAAAATATATTCATCCAAAAAATTATAATTAGGCATTCAAATTATACTTATGCCCAATCTGATTTCAAATTAATTACAAAAATATATTCATCCAAAAAATTATAATTGGGCATTCAAATATTTCATTCATCTTCATAAAAACTTACAAACTCCTTCCCTATCCCTCAAATCCTTTGGATTCTCTCAACTTTCGAATCTGAAGGCCCTTTTTTTTTTTTTTCTTCTTCTGATATTCATCTCATGAGTTATATAATCTTAGTGGCTACATGCACCTCTGACCCTTGAACCGAAAAAAAAAGCTCCATTGATGAAACTACTCCATGGAAGCCTTGTCACACTATATTTCTCAAAAATACCCAACACATTTTAAACAGCTGGAAATAACTTTCTCTCCCGTTAATACAAGGTAAGTTTGTAAATATCTAAAGCATCAAATCCTATCTGATACACAACTCCATGTCTCTATGTCTGTTTCTATTGTTCCCTACCTTTCTTAACTTCTTAATTTTGTTGGGCTCATTCTGGTTCAGCTCCCCTGTAGGCCGAGTGCTCCTCACTCTTCCAGAATCAAAATGCGACACACGTATTAGTAAAGATCCAAAGGCTCGTAAAGAAATTGCATCACTTGAATTCTAAAATGGAAATTATTTTGAAATTTCAATTTTCTTCTTCACTTTAAGTTAGTTACTGTGGACGTGAATGGCTTTTTTCATAGTTTCCGGGGGTGTTTTTGTTGATGTATCATGATAAAAATTGGTTGCGGTTTTTTGATCCGTTCATAGAATAAAAAATAAAATACACATTTGTTATAACTTTTAGTGTTAATTTTACGTTACTTAGTGAAAAACCTAACTTTTATCTATGTTTTGTTCAGAGACTAAACTCTACAATATTAGGTCAAGATATAATAGTAATATTGTACAATCTATGATAGAAGAGAGAACAAACCATTCAACCAAGGACACACAAGCTTTTTACCACAGAAACCCATAAACAAGAGAAAAACCACTTGTCCTCTTTGCCGGATAAAGATCATGCATTATCACTTGTAATTTAAACGGTTACAAGACTATTTACAATCAAAACTTATCAACTCCTTGAATTAATAATTGTCTAGATCTTGCTCGTATCCTTGATTCACCATCTCCGTACTTGACCACCGTTTAGATCCCCTTAAAACAGATTTCAGGCCTTGAACTCCTTCAAGACTCTCAATCTCTTCAATTGGATTGAAGAAAATTTTTGCTAAGCTTTGTTTCTAAGCATTTTGGAAGGTGGAAAACACTTCTCTTTAAGAGTTTTTAATGTGGCAGCTCAGATCTAGGTCTTGAAAAGTGTGTTGGGTCTTAAATAGACAAAAAAACCTCTAGCGGCACAATCCCCGACAATTCAAATTTTGTGCAATTCGATCCATCGAGATCCCGTGAAGATCTCGCGAGGTACAGTTCGAGCCCTTGAGGATCCCGCGAGAATCCCGTGAGCTCAATCCTAGATTTTGCAAGCTCATTATTTTTGTCCTCGAAATCTCTCGACATCCCTCGAAGATCTTTGGAAGTCATTTTCTGCAACCAGTACACTGTTTTTGCCCTTGAGATCCCTCGACATCCCTCAAGAATCTCTCAAAATCTATCATCCCTCAAAATTCCCTTTATCAGCTAAGAAGTATCATACAAGTCTCTCTTAACACGAACTTACATGAATAAACTTTAAATACTTTTCGAATGCTAGTGATAGATTTTTTAATTCTCTAAATTACATTAAATAAGACTTGGCACGAAATTTAACTAATTACATAACCTTACACTTGATTTTAAATACACATACACCCCCTCAATTTAAAAAACCTACACTTATACACCTCATAGTTTAAGGCAAAGTGCAAGATGCTAAGGACGTAACGAGCCACGTAAAATGCCATAAATACTCTCTCTCTTTATATAAATTTACTTTAGCATATGCAACACTATTTTAGAGAGAATAAAAAAATATAAAATTAAATTAAAAAAACAGAGGGCCATCACTTTCTTTCTTAAGATTTTCCTTCCTCCCTCTCTTCATAACCGACTCGCAATCCACCACGGCCGAAATTATCATCATCTTTCTTCCCTGATGAATCACCTTCTCCCAGCCATGGCCGAACCACAACTGCACCACCCCTCTTCCTCTTTCTCTTCCTAAACAATCCTCTGTCCCTCTCTCTCTCTCTCTCTCTCTCTCTCTCTCTCTCTCTCTCTCTATAGAGACCAAACGTTACCTCAAGAGCTTCACACCAATTCAGCCACAGGCATATGTATTAGAAATTCAACCCTGCAAAGTAAAGAAGACCAAAAACATGAACAGAAAAAGTACTTGGATATGTGCTGGTGTGGTGTAATGCTGAATTTTGATAAGTGATTGGATATTCTTAGTTATGTGGGCAGCAATTAATATATTTTTACATCAATCATGCTATCAAAAAAAGAACTGTTCAGATTCTTGATATTTTTTTTACCAGCGGAAAATATTACTGTTTTCCACTCCCTGTTTTCTTTCTTTTTCTTTTACTGAGTCTGTCCTCCACATTCTTTCTCATAGCATTCTCTCTTTAACATGTCTCTCTCTCTAGAGAGACCCAACACATCATCTCTCTCTCACGTTCAACCCACCTGCCCATCTGGTCGACCCAGCACTTTCTCAGGCCTCTATGTCTCGTTGTAGTTAATGATTCAAGTTTTTCAGGTGTTGAGATATTTCCTGCGGCTGTGGGTTCAAAACAATTTAAGAATAAATTAGTATTTAAAGTAAATAGGTATATACAAATACCTGTGTATACACACACAGACATACATATATATATATATATATATATGTGTGCGAAGAAGGAAATTGGATTTCTGAGTTTGGGGTCTTAGCCTAGCTATAGTTGTTTTTAGCCATTGATGTTAGATTTGCATATGGAAAGCCATAGGTATCGATTCTGTGTATGGAATCATGGATGGGGTGGGTGCATAAACTGCTTAGGAAGAGAGAAGAAAAATGATGAGAGATAACCTATAAGGGTATTAGAGACATTTTTACTTTTACAAAAAAAAGTCCAACTTGCAATTGTGGTGCATGGGATACGCTTATGGTTACATTTCACAGAAAAACTAGCTATTGTACTTAACCCAATAATCATAAGGGTTGTAAATGTAAAGTTTTAAAGTTGAAAGAGTGTATGTGATTTTAGAACTAAGTAGAAGGGGCAAAGTAAAATCAACCCAACTTTTTAAAGCCCTGCCAATTGTCAATTCTAGGTTCCTCTGAAAAATTATTGTATGTTATTTTGTAATGCTTTTCATATCCCGTGTAATAGAATACTGGTATTTTTTAGCTTTATTTGATATAAAACTAGTTCAAACAGTTGAAATTTTATTGTTTTATTTATTATAATTTTATTTATTTATTTATTTATTTTTTGGGCTGATGAACCACTAGAATAAGATTTTGCAGAGGAGTCCCTATTCCATCTCAATTAGAAAATATGTGTTATATTTAGGCTTGAAGTATGGAGGAATAAGGAGGATTAGGTTTGGCGGAGAGCCAAACTGCTCTTTCTTGACTTCCTACGTCTCTACAAACCTTTCTCCAAGCCCTCGCTTCGCTCCATCGATTGTGATGCCTCCAACAGGTTCTGCCCTCCACCCCACAAAAAGGTTTACTTTCTTCGGCAGTTTGTTTATATTCCTTACAAGTTTTGTCGTTATTTTTATATGTATACCTATTTGTTATTAGGTCTTTGGCTGCACTGTGACGTCTCCGGCAGCATTGTGCCATCCAATTCCACCCTAACAAAAGGTCTGCTTTCTTCGCGCGAAATTGTTTTTGGTTGACTCTCTCCTTTTTTTTTTTTTTTTTACAAAATTTCATTGTACCATTGTTTCATATACTTTGTTATTCACTACAATTGCATTTTTCTCCGCACAAAAACATCAATGCTTCCTAAAAAATAAGTGATCAACATAGAAAAACACAACATAAATATATAAACCTCCATCTTTTTATTCGATGTGAGATTGTGACATACTCTCTCACCTAAATTCGCGAGACTCTCGTCGCGGGTTGGAACACCATGCCTACTCCACGTCAACGTTTGGTATAAAATCGAATAAAGAGTTAGGCTGCTCTTATACTACTGTCATGGGCTAAATACTTGCCATTCGACCGAAAAACTTAAACTATTAAGTGGTGCTGCCTACCTCCTTATATGACCCAAAAGCTTCCTCCTCCTATTCGATGTAAAATCGTGACACATAGCATGTACACCACTAGTATTGGCGGATCTAAAGAGGGGCCGCGGTCCCCTTAAGTTTTAGAAAATTACTCTAGGTCTTATATAATTTTAAGTATTTAGGAGAAAATAAGTGTATTGGCCTCCTAATTTTTTAAAAATTACCTCAAGTCTTATATATTTTTGAGTATTTATGATAAAATAGCTGTATTGGCCCCTCCAAAGTTTTAAAAAATTTCCTCAAACTCCATGTACTTTCATAATAAAATATTATATTTTCCCTCCAAAATCCAAGTAAGTTTACCTTTCTTCTCCCAAATTTGAGTAATTTTGCTTGCCACTCTAGTTTAGAAGAAAAAATTTAGTAAAAATATAATGCCTTTGTTTTAAGTATGACATTTGTTATAATTTTTTTACATTTTTTTTTATATTTGCTGAGTCTCCTACTATAGAGTTTAAATTTAAGTATAGAGTTTAGTATAATGGCACCATTAAATTTTTTTTCTAGCCACCCCTTTGCAAAATTTCTGGATTCGCTATAATTTTATTTATTTATTCGTTTTTTGGGTTGATGAACCACTAGAATAAGATTTTGCAGAGGAGTCCCTATTCCATCTCAATTAGAAAATATGTGTTATATTTAGGCCCGAAGTATGGAGCAATAAGGAGGATTAGGTTTGGAGGAAATCCAAACTGCTCTTTCTTGACTTCTTACGTCTCTACAAACCTTTCTCCAAGCCCTCGCTTCGCTCCATCGACTGTGATGCCTCCAACAGGTTCTGCCCTCCACCCCACAAAAAGGTTTACTTTCTCCAGCAGTTTGTTTATGTTCCTTACAAGTTTTGTCGTTATTTTTATATGTATACCTGTTTGTTACTAGGTCTTTGGCTGCACTGTGACGTCTCTGGCAGCATTGTGCCATCCAATTCCACCCTAACAAAAGGTCCACTTTCTTGGCGCGAAATTGTTTTTGGTTGACTCTCACCTTTTTTTTTTTTTTTTTTTTTACAGAATTTCATTGTACCATTGTTTCATATACTTTGTTATTCACTACAATTGCGTTTTTGTCTGCACAAAAACATCAATGCTTCCTAAAAAATAAGTGATCAACATAGAAAAACACAACATAAATATATAAACCTCCATCCTTTCATTCGATGTGGGATTGTGACATACTCTATCATCCAAATTCGCGATGCTCTCGTCGCGAGTTGGAACACCATGCCTATTCCACGTCAACGTTTGGTATAAAATCGAATCAGGAGTTAGGCTGCTCTTATACTACTGTCATGGGCTAAATACTTGTCATTCGATCCAAAAATTTAAACTATTAAGTGGTGCTGCCTACCCCCTTATATGACCCAAAAGCTTACTCCTCCTATCCGATGTAAAATCGTGACACATAGTATGTACACCACTAGTATTGGCGGACCTAAAGAGGGGCCGCGGTCTCCTTAAGTTTTAAAAAATTACTCTAGGTCTTATATAATTTTAAGTATTTAGGAGAAAATAGGTGTATTGGCCCCCTAATTTTTTAAAAATTACCTCAAGTCTTATATATTTTTGAGTATTTATGATAAAATAGCTGTATTGGCCCCTCCAAAGTTTTAAAAAATTTCCTCAAACTCCATGTACTTTCAAAATAAAATATTATATTTCCCCTCCAAAATCCAAGTAAGTTTACCTTTCTTCTCCCAAATTTGAGTAATTTTGCTTGCCACTCTAGTTTAGAAGAAAAAATTTAGTAAAAATATAATGCCTTTGTTTTAAGTATGACATTTGTTATAATTTTTTTACGTTTTTTTTTTATATTTGCTGAGTCTCCTACTATAGAGTTTAAATTTAAGTATAGAGTTTAGTATAATGGCACCATTAAAATTTTTTTTCTGGCCACCCCTTTGCAAAATTTCTGGATTCGCTATAATTTTATTTATTTATTTGTTTTTTGGGCTGATGAACCACTAGAATAAGATTTTGCAGAGGAGTCCCTATTCCATCTCAATTAGAAAATATGTGTTATATTTAGGCTCGAAGTATGGAGCAATAAGGAGGATTAGGTTTGGAGGAAAGCCAAACTGCTCTTTCTTGACTTCTTACGTCTCTACAAACCTTTCTCCAAGCCCTCGCTTCGCTCCATCGACTGTGATGCCTTCAACAGGTTTTGCCCTCCAATCCACAAAAAGTTTTACTTTCTCCGGCAGTTTGTTTATGTTCCTTACAAGTTTTGTCGTTATTTTTATATGTATATATAACTGTTTGTTACTAGGTCTTTGGCTGCACTGTGACGTCTCCGGCAGCATTGTGCCATCCAATTCCACCCTAACAAAAGGTCCGCTTTCTTCACGCAAAATTGTTTTTGGTTGACTCTTTCCATTTTTTTTTTTTTTTTTTTACAGAATTTCATTGTACCATTGTTTCATATACTTTGTTATTCATTACAACTGCGTTTTTCTCTGCACAAAAACATCAATGCATCCTAAAAAATAAGTGATCAACATAGAAAAACACAACATAAATGTATAAACCTCAAAACCTCCCTCTTTTCATTCGATGTGGGATTGTGACATACTCTCCCACCCAAATCCGCGATACTCTCGTCGCGAGTTGGACCACCCTGCCTACTTTACATCAGCGTTTGGTATAAAATCGAATCAAGAGTTGGGCTGCTCTTGTACTACTGTCACGGGATAAACGCATGTCATCCGACCCAAAAACTTAAACTATTAAGTGGTGCTGCCTACCCCCTTATATGACCCAAAAGCTTCTTCCTCTTATCCAATGTAGAATCGTGACACATAGCGTGTACAACCAATGCTATGCATAGCCACCACTAGCATTGGCGGACCTAAAGAGGGGCCGCGATCCTCCTTAAGTTTTAGAAAATTACTCTAGGTCTTATATAATTTTAAGTATTTAGGAGAAAACAGGTGTGTTGGCCCCCTAATTTTTTAAAAATTACCTCAAGTCTTATATATTTTTGAGTATTTATGATAAAATACGTGTATTGGCCCCTCCAAAGGTTTAAAAAAATTTCCTCAAACTCTATGTACTTTCATAATAAAATATTATATTTTCCCTCCAAAATCCAAGTAAGTTTACCATTCTTCTCCAAAATCCGAGTAATTTTGCTTGCCACTCTAGTTTAGAAGAAAAATTTTAGTAAAAATATAATGCCTTTGTTTTAACTATGACATTTTTTGTAATTTTTTTACATTTTTTTTATATTTGATGAGTCTCCTACTATAGTTTAAATTTAAGTATAGGATTTAGTATAATGGCACCATTAAATTTTTTATCTGGCCACCCCTTTGCAAAATTTCCGGATTCGCTACTTATTGCTAGTATATATTAATTGGTAGATCTACTCCTTTTCCTCAATTTATATGTTATGTACATACGTGTACAGTAATTTCTAGATGTATGTATATTATTCAATCTGTCTTCGTAGATCATTAACTGTTGTATTTGGTTAGATCAATATATATATATATATATATGTCTGTCTTCAGGCGATCTATGGTTTGTAAATATCCATTGTGTTGATCGGTTTAATTGAATGCTTAGTTGCGCCCATTTAATTAATAACTGTTGATATTTCCTCCCTTTTTGTGTTCAATCAGATTTTAATAACTAAAAGGCTCCGTTTTTTCTTCTAAATGGTTGTTTGATGAGCACACACACTTCTATTTGGGCCCGTTTAGTACAATTTTTTTTTTAAATTTTTTTTTGTTTTGCTTTTTTACCTAATAAGAAAAAAAAAACTAAATTTTTTTTATTTTTTTATTTTTTATAAGCTAAAGATAAACAAAAAAAAAAAGGAAACAAAAATAAAAAAAACTTGACTTTTTTTGTTTATAAATAAAAAAAATTAGACAAAAAAACCTTACTAAACGGGCTCTTAAAATGGGCCTAGTAAATAGCTTTTTCATGGTATAATTGACTCTTACTTTTTCATTAATTGTTTCCCAGCCACCTACATGAGAGGTTGTGAAACCACCAAAAAAAAGCTGTGGAATTGATGCTGTTACAGAAATAATCCAATTTGACAATTTTGGTTGAAGATATTTTTAATTCACCCACGTCACAAGAGAGTGGCCGGACCATAGTTTTCGGAAAGTGAAGTGGAAACAGAAACCAATATGTAAAACGGAAGTTTGAAACATGATTTAAAAATTTATAGAAAATGGGAAATGATAGGTAATATAAAATTAAAAAGAATATTTGCAAAAAGATTATTAAAACCCTAAATAAAATAATTTAAGGTATTTAGAATACTTTTATAACAAAATAAAACACGGATACTACGTAATATCTATAGACTTTTATTAAAAATATATATATTATTAAGTCATTAGATTACAGAATATATAAAAATAATATGCATTATGAAAAGTGAGTTTCTAAGATATTTCATAAGAGTTCATGACAAATTATTTAAATTATGTTAGAGTTCTGAAGAGGTTTGGTAAAAGTTTTTCCTTCCCCTCGTTCCGCTCCCCCAAGTTCCAAACATACTTATTTTATGGCCGGAGTTGGAACTTTATTCGTGACATAACCTTTTGTTTCCTTCACTCGAAAACCATAACCCATTGTATTTATTCCCATATTCGTGAATACTTTTTAGGGCTTGTTGATGGGTGAGTAGGAAACTCATCATATGGCTGGGTTAGGGCCCGGGCCAGGGCGGTCAGAGGGTAAAACAATCAAAGCAATTGCTTCAGGACTCATATTTTGAGTCTCAAATTTTTTAAAATTCTGTATATTATAGGTCTAGTTTGGTTCAATTTTAATATATTTTTTGAAAAAAAGCCTCAATCTAAATGAGAGAAAAGGCTCAGAAAAAAGAAAGAAAGAAACAAAAAGGCACATAAGGAAAGAAGAAAAAAATACGCCAATCCAAATGAGAGAAAAAACCGTAAGAAAAGGAGAAAAAAAAATTCAAATCAACTATATTAGTTAACTTTAAAAAAAATTAAAAAAATATAACTGGATACATTCATAAAAATATGAAAAGCCTCACTTTTTTTCTTTTTTTTTTGCCTCACTTAAATTTGTCGCTTTAGGGCTCTTAATGTTAGGCCTATTGCCAAAATACAATATTCAAAAAAGCAAAAAAAAAAAAAAGCCTCTTACGGCTGGGATTGAATATGCATAATGGTCATACCAAAATGGAAACAAAAAAAGGGGCTTAATGTCACCTCAATGATCATACCTAGTCATCCTGAAGCCGCTGTTGCTTGGTTAAGCTATTATGGTTGATATGTATACTCGAGCAAAAAAAATATTACTGGTAGTGGTAAAAATCTTCACGGCATCTATACTTTGGTATTTCGTTCTTTATCCCCTTATTTTATGGCCTCATGTCATTAATTGTGAGGATTAGAAAAATACGTGATGATGAAAAATTTCCTTCATTTTATATTTATCCAAATTGGAAGATGTAAACTAATCACATTGAGAGGATATAAAATGAAGCACACTAAGGAGATCGATTATTTAAATATGTGTGCGTTAGTACATAATGTAAGAAAATAATTTAGATATAGTATTTTAAGTGCGTACAGCTTTCAAGAGTTGAACTTAAAAATTAAAGGTAAAATTAAAAAACACTTACCATTGTTTCACTTAATTCTTTGTGTTTTATTTTACAATATAAATTATATATAAAGTAAAATATATATAAATAAATAAAATACATTTACTTTATAATACCGGTTGAACCACCAGTTAAACCAATGAATCATGAACTAGTAGTCTCACAAATTTGATACCCAGCTCAATTCTAATAACTATGCTAATTAGAACTAAATGCATAGTTGTTTTATCGTTGTTAGTGTAGCCCTTAAATATGAGGACTAGGAACACGGAGTAGCTTACATTATAAATTTGTCGCACTTGTGGTGCACTTTCTTCGGCCACCAACATTCAACATTGAGCAGCCCAACTTGACCTGAAATATGTGTGTAAATATCAACTTTTTATATATTTTCAGACATTATAAGTATTTATATTTTATATTATTTAACTTCATTTTGGATAAAATTAATTATTAAAAAATTTAGTCACAAGAATTGAATTTTATTTATTTTTTATTAATAAAAAACCACAAACCAGTTTTATTATCACATCATTTGTACTTAATTTGTGACATGAATATTTTTTTTAAAAAATATTAGGCATAAAGGGGTGGGCTTGGGGAATGTAAATTTTTATTATGGTCCAGGCTGGGATTTATTTTATCCCCTATGTTGGGCCGAGTTGGGTTGAACCCGATAGACCTCTTGTTAATATGTAGAGTGGACCCAACCCATCTCCCTCAATGTTTACTCCTAGTTTTGACAAACTCTAAGCGCAAGGTAAAACCAATTCTTGTATGAATTTATACTATGTTTGGATCTGAACAAATTGATAAAAAGAAAATGAAAGAAAACAAAATTATGTGTATCCATACACTTTTTTGTGGAATAATATAATAAACCAGCCCTCCTAATGTTACCCCTAATTTTGACAGACTCTAAAGGTAAAACCAATTCTTATATAAATTAATATTATGTTTGGATCTGAATTTATTGATGAAAATAAAAATAAAAGAAAATACAAATATGTGTATCATTCACTTTTCTATGGAATAATATAATAAATTCTTTTTTTTTTTTCTATACAGGGCAATTGGTGGATGGAAATGGGGAAGGGGTTGGTAAGGTTTGAATCGTCGCCGAATGAGCAAGTCCTAACTCAACCACTGGGGCAAACCCTTTGCTCTGACATAATAAATTCTTGAATCACAACTAAAAAAAAAAAAAAATAGAAAGAACTTTGGCTACATTATTTCGTTTCTTTTTTTTTTTTTTTTTGACCTTCCCTTACTTTTTCCCTTACAGTTTGTTTGAAACTTGAGGAAAGGAAAGGGAAGAAAGGAAAATTGAAGAGGAAGTTTTTAGGATTTTCTTTCTTGGAATTTTCTTTTCCTCCCTTTTCAGCTAGAAACGAAACAAAGGAATTAATGAAAATAATTATTTTATCTTTCTTTTCTTTTCTTTTGATGAGCTTCAAACAGACTAACAAAACCAAGCTGGGAAAAGTCTATCACTGTGTTAAGAAAAATCGTGGTCTTTGCCATTCATAATGTCCAAGTTCCACTTATTAATTTTTTGGCTGCGCAATTATTCATCTAGTAATTTCTGATGGACAATTTCCTCCACCCTTTATCTCATATACTCATGCGTGTGGCTCATTGAGCCCTGTATTCGTAAAATCAAGATAGTGGCTTATTCGGACCCTAACGAATTTGATGTACTATTCCTCGTTATTTACTCATTTTTATTCGTCATGGTGTCTTGTCTGGGCATTTTGTACTTTGCAGATTTGTTCAGAGAGATCAACATTAGAAAGAGGACTAAATCAACGTGAAAACCCATCGATAAATCCATAGTCTTCGTTTGTGGACTAATTATAAATTTCATACTAATTTGTTAGTGTTATTTACTATTTGGATTTCATTATGATTTTTACTATTCGTAAACCGTCTTTTATTGTGCAAGTGCTATGTATGCAATTTCCAAAGCCTCTTGCTTTTAGGTTGCGTGGATTTGCTCTAAGGAATAATCAATCGCTCTCAAATTCCAAATAGAGTTTAAAAATTCTTATCGTCATTATGCATGAAGAAGTAACGCGATACAAACATAGGACTTGCTTATTCAAAACCTAGTTGATGGGACTCATTTGGAAGGATAAAAGAGCTTCCAATACTAGCATGAAATTCGTTTTAAAATTTTGAAAATGTTTAAGAAACATATTCGAGACGTTTAGGATATTTTTAGGATACTTAACGGATATGGTGGGATACTTAACAAAAATAGTTGGAAAACATTTTGAAAACTCGAGTAAAACTTTTTGAAAACTTAAAATAATAATTTTTATATATATTTTTTTCTTAAGTTCCAACTAATGATCTATTTAAATTATTCATATATATTCTCATGAAGTTCCCAAAGGTTTATTCTAAGTTTCCTAAAGTTTTCATTTAAGTTTTGCCAAAGTTTTTTACTTAAGATTCTTATTAAATTTGCTAATTGATTCTTAATCGTTGCCACACGTCCCGTTTCTCCTATTTTTTTGTTGCATTTTTTGCTTTTGTTTCCATTTCTCCTAACATTTCCTACTTTTGCTTCTTATTTTGGGACGTATGATTCAAAACTCTATGGAACTATATTATTGAGGGAAGGACAAAAAAAAAAAAAAAAAAGAGTAAATTACACTTTGCACCAATAATTTTCACCAAATTTTATTTTAGCACTTTTATTTTTATTTGTAACATTTAAGCCATTTTGTGTGTTTTTCCTTTCATGTATGTCTCCATGGATGATCTTTCATCTTCTTATGGTAGATGATCCCTATCTATTTCTTTCCCTATCTATTTCTTTCATGACACTACAAGAAAATAGGCTTTTTGCGACGGGGAGGTGCCGTCGCAAATAGCATATTTGCTGTCGCAAAACCCTATTGGCGACGGCATGGCGACAGCATGTGACGTGTAGTTAAAAGTAGGGTCGCAAAAAGTATTGGCGACAACGTTTCCTATAATAGCGACGGGCATGTATTTTCTTTAGCGACGGTTGTGGCCGTCGCAAAAAAATTGTGTAGCGCATAAAAACTTTTTGCAACGGCATGAGCTGTCGCTATTGGTTATTAAAGCGTCGGGTTTGTGTTTTCTTTAGCGACAGCAGTGCCGTCGCAACAAACATGTATGGACATTAAAAACATTTAGCGACGGGTAGTGTTTGTCACTATTGGTTGTTTAAGCAATGACTTAAATTGTCACTAAAGTAACCAAATATTGTGCTACTCTTTAGCGACGGGAAAAAATCGTCGCTAAAAATAACCTTTTGCCACAACTTTTCCCGTGGCTAATAACTGTAATTTTAACTAATAAACGTTATTGCGATGACTCCAATTAACTGTCACTAATAACCAACTATTTTGTCACAAAACCATTATAAATAAAACCTTTTGTTATCAATAATTTACCTGTACATTTTTTCCATTAACACAAAAAATCCATTCATATTCATCCATGTCTAAAATATAAATATCTCCAAATTGTAAGGTCAAACATTAAATCTCCATACAAAAATTCAAAATAGACCCTTATAGATCTTCAAATACAAAATCAAACTAAATAAAAATATCCCCATACACAGCACTTTGTGAACTACAATTTCCCAAAAACAAAGTAGTGACCCATCATGCGGCGTAACACAAAATCTAGTCAATATATATATTAGCATTCTGCCCATCTCCGTAGTCGATCTGCCCATCGTCACTCTTTTTGTATTACCTGAAAAAATTTAAATATTAATGATATATGAGTTAATATATAAGAGAGTATATGTGCATTCAATTACATCAAGCAAAAAATTGAAAAGGTAATATACATCACAAGACCGCCAAGCAACACATCGACCAACTGATTTTCCAACAGTTTTAATGCCATGGTGTGATTTTTCCAAAAGGGCCGTGGGCTTTTTCGCCAATTCGACAAATACTTTTGAAAACTCAAGACCCAATGGTTCGGCATCCACTTTTGTCAAAGGGTCCATACTAACAAGAAGTCCCTCTGCAACCTCTACTTTCGGAATACCAACACAAAGCAAGTATACTTTTATAGTGTCCTACAAGCAAAAATATATAATTATAATTTCATTACAAGTTCGCTATTCGAGTGAGAAAAAAAGATTTAGTTTAAGAGATAAGCAAGAAGACGATCTACTAAAAAAGGGGTAAAATTTGGAATCATTATGAATTTAAGAAGCTAGCTAAAGGGTTTGTGCAAGGCGACATATTGAATTAATTCTTAATTTGCCATTAAGCCTCAAGGCAGCAAATACTTATTGGAATGCGACCATGACCCTGCAGTGCAGCCACCATTGCTTCATTGTTGTTATTGAGAACGATTACAGTTTTATTTTTTAGGTCAAGACATTGATTAAAGTGGTTCTTGAAAGCCTGAGAAAGGAGGTTTGGGATTGGTGGGAGGCACTAACTGGTTCACACTCAATTGTTTCTCTAAAGCCTGAGAATACGTTTTCTTTCTCTAAATATTGCACGACGAGAGAGAGAGAGAGAGAGAGAGTGTCATTCCCCTTCCTCGGCAGCCTGGTTCGCAGGATGTTTTCTGAAATCAGATTTTCCTTTTTCCAATCGGTTGGTGTGATGTAGGCAGGTGAATCAGCTTTAGGCACTCCTAATGATAGTAAACAAGGCCTTTTTTCTACTGCACCACTCATATCCTTTGTCATCCTAAGGAAATTGAGTCAATCCTACTGGGGGAATTTTTTTTTTTTTTGGTTATACTCTGCTGAAGCTATATTTGTCAAGTTCTTCTAAAGTCTATCATTATGATCACTGTTATGAACATATGAACTTTCTAATTAGAAATTCACAAGAAAAACCAAGCACTTTTCTCTGCTAAGCAATGGTAGTGACCATCCAATTAAATTCTATCCTGCTGAGCAATGGTTGTGGGTTTTTTGAAAGGCAGACCCTGATTTTGCTTTCCAAATTTTCCAAATATTCCCCTTTTCCCATTCAGTTTTCTGATTCCTAGATAATGCCTCTCTCACAGTAAGTCGGGAAGAAAAAAAAAAAAAAAAAAACAACTCAAAAAGTTGGATAATGCACCAGAGGGTCTTAGTCCTTTTTCCATTATCTAATAACAAGGTAAGCTTCATAACTCCGACCTCAAAACTGGAACATGATAATGACGGACGTAGCCCTACATCCTATGGAGTTGGAATGCTAGAAAATTCTCAGTCTTTCTCCTGGTGCTAAATGAATAGACTATCACCACAATGATTATGTTTTATAGTAGGATTTAGTAAATATATTGTATCTACTTAATGTAGAAATTGTAAGCAATCTTTTCATTTCCATATCAGAGTTATATTTGATTTCGTTATTGTTTGCTATAATTGATTTTGTTGAATTTTGATGTCAGAAGTATATTTGCATCACAGTAATTAGTTATTGTTCTGCAGGTCACGCAGACCATGCAAATTCCTATATCCTATGCAGATGTTGTTGGTTGAGTGGGATTCGGCAGTCACTGCGGGACTTAGCAGTGGGGATGGGGCTGGACAGTGGTTCTTGATTTCTCTCTTATTAAGGTTTGTACTTTTACTCCTCTTCCCTCTATGCTTAGGCTGGCTATTATAGCTCCTTTCAATTCCACTGACTTGGTAATGGGCATGTTAAATGGTGGCACCTGCCTCTGAAAATATGACAAGAAGTCCCTATATATACCTATGTTGCATTATGTGTATATATTATAGTCATTCTTAGCCATACTAATTACCAATATGGAAAACGGAAACGGGAACGATACCAAATGCATTGACTTGGTTTTTCCTATCTCATGGTCCGTAAACAGTTGGCAAATATAGAAAAATGCATTGACTGACAATTAGCACAAGAATTGCCAATAAAATTTCAAGTTTGATTCCATTGAATTTGGACAAAACCACACAATACAGAAAGAATAAATAGGAATTTAATGGGAATGAGTATTGAAAACTTGGACATAGCCAACTCTGGAACTTTTTTCCATAAAGTACAGATGACAACAATTGCATCTACTCTGTGGTACGTTCGTATTAAATCAGTATTCCTTTTAAGTTGTGGTCTTTTTGTCGTCTAGGCTGTGGTCCTTTTTTCAAAACATAAAGAGAAAAAACTGGAAGAAAAATATTAAGGCAGTGTTTCTTGAAAAATATTTAGGCAGTGTTTCTATACTTAGAAAATGTGATTATATATAGTCCAACACAATCAGTAAATCAGTACGCTTACCCCTAACCTCAACACATATCCGGGTTTTCAGTAGGCTTACCCCTAACCTCAACACATATCCGGGTTTTCATTAGGCTCACCCTCAACCTCCTAACACTACTAAGGGTTTTCAGTAGGCTCACCCCTAACCTCAACCGTGTGTGTGATTGTGTACATGTACATGACTAAGTTGTAATTAATACCTCATCCCCAGCAGGTTGTGGATAAGGTGATGACGGTGGAGAATTGGGGCGAGATGGTATAGTGTCCTCACCCACAGACTCTCTAAATGCAGGGTGGCCACTGGATGCATTTGGAACCTACAAAAAAAAAAACTAGCATTAAACCTAAACATAGATATACATGTGAAATCATCCTTGTGAAAAAAAAAAAAAAAACAACAACAACAATTCAACCTGTCGGATGTCATTTGAAGTACTCCTGCCCCCATGGTCTTCTAAGAATGCGAGCCGAGCCCTCAGCTGTGACAGCTCTGCTCGCATCTCCTCTTGCTCCCTCACGGACTGCTCAAGTTGGTCCCTTACGGACTGCATCTGCATCTCAACGGTTGTGTCACGTTGGTGAGATTGGGATGGTTCTAGATCCTGCGGGTATACTGCACTCCTAGGTGTGCCCCCCCCCCCCCCCCCCCCCCCCCCCCCCCCCATAGGTCCGACAATACCCATGTGCATCATCCCCTACAATATCATGGAATAACCTGTCTCGAAATTCTCGAGTCTGCTCAAGCTTAGGTACCGCAGTAAGCCGCTCATCATATTCAGCCTATAGTTGAAACAAAAAAAAAAAAAAAACAAAACACTCCATGTTAACTACAAAATCAGTGGCTTCAAACACAAAACTGGTCAGATTTGTTAACTTCTAAAACAACAAAATTACTATAATGGCTGCCACATCTGGGTTAGATACATTGCGTGTCTTCTTGAAGACATTCAACTTATCTGTGTGCTCTCCCTTGGCCTCCATCTGAAATGAAGAATCAAATATATGGCAGTTAGAAACTAAACAATAAAATACAAAGTTCCAAAAGTGCAATATGCGTACATCAAAATGTATTTGAGAGAAGTGTGTCCTCCCAGTCGTGTGGGGTGGGCCGCGAAGCTCTCGATTTCTAGAGTTTCGTGCTGATATTTCCTACGACATCAATTGCAACTATTAGCACATATTAATAAACATGCATTCCAAAGCATAAAAATTTGTGAAACACTTAATTATACCTCTGCCTTTGGGCTACGCCAGTAGTCTACAAGTTCTCTCCACTGATTTGGTGGGATGTGGTGAGGCACTCTAGAATAGATGTCCGGCTCGTGTCTTATAGGATTAAACCATTTTCTCTTTGTCTTGTTCTTGTTATCCTTCCATATCGTCCTACACGACTTGATGAAAACATTTCTATATCGGTCCGGACAATGGACCAAGTTGTCCTGCAAACAAAAATTGAAATTACCAACAAACAATAATTATAGTAAAAAATAATGTTGTAAATTAAAAGTTAATTTTACCTTGACCTTCTCCCAAATAGAATCTATCACATCTAAGGGTACCACATTCCAATCAAGATATGTTAACGGAACTTGATGGACGTCCCGCACCATGATTCCAATCTGCCCTTTCAGCTTACTGCCTAGTGGGCCTACCGGATGTCCCACATTGTCAAATTGGACATTCAACTTCACCTCTCCCCATTTATCAATGGCTTTGGCAGCGCCTCGACCTTTCTTACTTGAGGTTGAGGAGGATGTCCCTTCAACTGATAAATGAATGAACATTAATTGATAAGACATTAAAAAACTGCCATTGTAAAAAAACTGCAACTATAAAATCTAGAAGAGAAAAAAACTGCAAGTGTAAAAAAAAAAAAAGCTGCAAGTGTAAAAAAAAAAAACTGCAAGTGTAAAAAAAAAACTGCAAGTGTACAAAAAAAGCTGCAAGTGTAAAAAAAACAACTGCAACTGTAAAAAAAAAACTGCAAGTGTCAAAAAACAACTGCAACTGTAAAATAAAAAAAAAAAAAAAAAACTGCAACTGTAAAAAAAAAAAAACTGTAAGTGTAAAAAAAACTGCAAGTTTGTTGACAAATACCTATTCATTGTTTTCTATTTTCCTAAACTAACAAAGAATATTAGTTCATAAGTATTTGGTTTCTCATTAACAAATTACTCATTGGTTTCTCTTAATTACATTACCTGATGGTGTGGTGGATGGAGATGGATGGAATGGCGCCGCTGATGGCAGTGATGGTGTCGATGGTGAAGACAATGCTGGTCCTGATGATGATGGTGGCAATGTCGGCTCTACTCGTGATGGAGCCGGTGGTGGTCGTGATGATGATGTTCCAGATGATCTAGCATGAGGCAATGTCGGATCTAGGCGTAATGGAACCGGCGGTGGTCGTGATGATGGTGGTCCCGATGATGTTGCCTGAGGCAAGGTCAGTGGTAGCAACGTTGGTTGTACCTGTGATGGTGCCGATTGTGATGATGATGGTCTTGACGGAGATATGCGTATACCCAAAGCCTCAGCCACAGTGCGAGGGGAACGATGACGAGATCTCTTCGTCATGTGACTGTTCTTCATAAACCACAATTAATATTGCAAGATATGTACATAAATCCAGATGTGGACAAAATAAACTATATGTACAACAAAATATAGTGAAAAAATGCAAAGATAAGCAATTTGAAAACGGAAACAATACAAGGATATATAAATAGTCTCAAAATGGATACAAATGTCAAAACACAAATGGACATCTCAATGATAAAGCAATTAGACATCAATGGTTACTCCTTCTGCACTTTCATGCACCCAACCAACATTTTCATCTCGAAGCAATTGTTGACTTGCATTAGGCTCAGCTTGAGGGTCATTGGAATGCATATCAAACAAGCCTCTTTGAGACATTTTCACAACAACATGCCAGTCTTGATCCAGGGGGTCTGAAGCACACCAAACTTGCACTGCTTGGGAAGACAAGATAAACGGCTCATCTGATGGCTGGTTATGTTGATACAACAAGTGGTTAAAGTTGACCAATGTGAACTTAAATGCATCTTCCTTTTTTCCACGACGGTTATCAATCCAATCACACTTAAATACCACATGTTTTATGTTATTAGTGTATTCAACTTCTACAATGTTAGTCAACTGTCCATAATAGTGTATAGCCCCCACACAAGGATTGTTGTCTGCTTGAGAAGCATAACTTGGGGTATCTGCCATTAATGCTACACCACTATTTTGAGTTAATAGACCGTTATCTTTGTGCTTCACCCGAAATTTGAACCCATTAACTGTATAACCTGTAAACCTCTTTGCCGACGTTAAAGGGCCATTTGCCAAACTATTTATTTCTGGGGAAAATATTACATTATTTGTCCTTCGCATAGTTTGAACCTGTTTACAACACAAATACATACAATGATGTCAAACGTGCAAATTTTCATATGTTTGGCAAACATATTTAAATACATACATGTTCCTTGAACCAAATGTCGAATTCTTGAAAATGTTTACTGTGGACTTGATGATCGTTGGCATGGGGCATTTGGCCTTTAAGGATTTCAAGGTGCATGCTGTGTGGGTTGGAAATTGTGTTAATATCCTTAGCATTTTAAGAAAAAGAAAATTGAAATTTAAAGATTGAGTCCTAGCATAACTTACCTTATGAATGGTGCCACTAATTTTGTGTTGAACAAGATATATCGATGAATTTGTGTCCAAGTTTGAGGGTCAAGTTGAAAAGATGTCGTGCCTTCTTCTCTTGCACCATCAGGGTTCCGAACTGACCGATTAGATTTGGTCTCCACGTCATCGAGATATTGTGCACAAAAATTCATACATTCTTCCATCAAGTAACCTTTGGCTATTGATCCCTCTGGATAAGCTCGATTGCGCACATATTCTTTTAAGGTATGTAGAAACCTCTCAATTGGATACATCCATCGATATTGTACCAGTCCAGCTAACAATGCTTCGTCAGCTAAATGTATTGGCAAATGCTCCATTATATCAAAGCAGGCTGGCGGGAATATTTTCTCAAGATGACAAAGTGTTACTGCGATGCGGTCTTGGATATTTTGCAAATCCGAAGCACGATTTACCTTTGAGCACAATCGTGTAAAGAAATTGCTCAGTTCAATCAAAGGTTCAAACACATTCTTAGGCAAGGATTTTCGTATAGCCAAAGGAATAAGCTGTTGCATAAGAATATGATTGTCGTGGCTTTTTAGACCCCAAATAGTTCTATCTTCCAAACAAACATGTCGCGATATATTGGATGCATACCCATCTGGCACTCTAACTTCCTTTACTACTTTAAGAAACATGTCTTTTTCATCCTTGCTCATCGTGAACTGTGCTAGAGGCAAATATGCTTTATTGGACCCTCTTTCTTGAACATGTAATTCCTCTCTAATCCCCATTTCTTTCAAATCACGTCGAGCATTCACATTGTCCTTGGATTTTCCTACCACTCCTAGTATTGTATTCAGTATATTATCACATACATTCTTCTCTATGTGCATCACATCAAGGTTATGCCTCAGTAGATTGTGCTCCCAATACGGCAATTCATAAAATATACTCTTTTTCTTCCAATTATGCTTTCGATCCTTGACCTGATCTTTTTCTACTATTCTTCTTTGCCTTTCTATAAGGTCATCCCTCTTGTATTGAGTCAAAATACCTTCTAATTCCAATTGTGCCAACAATGCCGATCCAGATAATGTTTTAGGTCTTCCTCTCCATTCTCGGTTGGCAACAAATGATTTTTCATCCTTTCGAAATCTATGACCTGTGGGTAAGAACCTACGGTGACCCATATATGCAAATTTCTTACCATGCTTCAACCTGCACGATTCAGTTTTCATATTACAACAAGGACAAGCATATTCACCTTTGGTACTCCATCCTGACAACATGGCATATGCAGGAAAATCACTAATTGTCCATAACAAAGTGGCATGTAATTGAAACATTTTATTTGTTGATGCATCAAATGTAGGTACACCTTCATTCCATAATTCCTTTAACTCCTCAATCAGTGGTTGCATGTACACATCGATCTTGTCACCAGGCCCTTTTGGTCCATCGATAAGCACAGACAAAATAAAAAATGATTATTTCATACACATCCAAGGCGGTAGATTGTATGGAATTAACACTACAGGCCAAGTGCTATGAACAATGTTCATTGACCCGAAGGGGTTAAATC
Source organism: Euryodendron excelsum (assembly GCA_033060915.1). Lineage (NCBI taxonomy): Eukaryota > Viridiplantae > Streptophyta > Magnoliopsida > Ericales > Pentaphylacaceae > Euryodendron > Euryodendron excelsum. Next base: position 21,078,598 of record CM065393.1, read on the forward strand.
CATCAGCAGCTAACCCAAGCCTTACACTGCGACTATCACTAGCAAAGTCTGGATTTCGTCGATCAAAATCTTTCCACACTTCAGAGTCAGCAGGATGTCTAAAGGTCCCATCGTCTGTTCGTTCTTCTGCATGCCATCTCATTTCCTTGGCCGTCTTCGATGACATAAACAACCTTTGCAATCTTAGCTTCAAAGGGAAATATCGCATCTGTTTTGCAGCAATCCGCTTATCACAATTGTTAGCATCATTTGAAATACCACTATTTTGCTTCCATCTAGAAGTACCACATATAACACATTCATCCAGTACCGAGTCCTCGTTTCTAAACAACATACAGTTATTAGGACATGCATCCCATGTTTCATACGTGAACTCCAAATCTTGTGTTAACTTTTGAGCTTTATAATATGAACTTGGTAATTTCACTCCTTCGGGAAAAGCCTCCCGCAATAACTCAAGTAACATGTCAACAGACTTATCTGTCCACTGATTAAGCACCTTCATATGTAGAAGCCGAACAATAAATGACAATGATGTAAACTTTTGACACCCTGAATACAATTCACATTGTGCATCTTTTAATAGTTTGAAATACTTTGAGGTTTCTTCATTTGGACCAGTATGTGTATCATTTGCATTAGTTTCGTCATTCTCAACACTTGTATTTACACGTGGAATTCCAATAGCTTCGTGTATCATTTCAACCATATCATCCCCCATATTTACATCCATTAGGTTTTCTCTTTCTCGATTATTATGCAAAGAAACATATGCTTCCCCATGATTAGTCCAATTTTTGTACTTCTTAGAAAACCCATGGTCAATAAGATGCTCTTGGACATTTTCTCGTGTCATATAGCTGCGATTCACACATGTCCTACACGGACAACTGATCATTACCTCTTGGATGTTGTTGGTATACACAAGGAACTGATCAATACCTTCCACATATTCCTTTGATATCCTATTTGGCAAATCAATCCAACTCTTGTCCATCTTTTTATTTCTCCCAAATATGACTGTAATATTAAAAAAAAAATTCAACATTACTTAAAATGACAATAACTTAAAACGATTTATAAATGTTAATGCATTGTGAATCCTATCCATCTTACTCCTCTCTAACAGGTAGGTGGTCCTATCCCATTCAGAAGTGCACAATCTATATCTCACAAAGTACCTCAAACCGTCTTGTTCATCTCTAAAGAAATTTCGGCAGCATTTACCCACAGTTCTTCAAGTACACAAGCTAGAAGAGGTGTACTCTTATACACCACGTCCAATGTGTACCCGAAGAACAATTGGATATGTCGCACGAAATCTCCCATAGAGAGAACAATTTGTAACGGTGAGCCACTAAGTTTGATATAGATTTATGCATTCCCAAACTGTCCGAAACTGGACAATTCAAGAATTGCCTCATCAAATTTGAATCCACAAATACTGATAAGGTTTCTTGAATGGGTCTAAGGTTATGTGCTTATAATTCAACAAACTCATGGATGCATGAGTTCATTAAAATATAGATGCATGTATGTGTATACAACATTAATGAGTACAAAAACAATGCAGAATGTTGTGTGTGACTGTACATATCTAGGCACAAGGATTAGATAGGCAACTTTTGTAAATGTAAAGGGTTTCACCCCTTTCCATTATTTTTTTCTTTGTACGTAATTACTCATAAAAATAAAAATAACTTGCATACTATAATAAACACTTAATATTTTCAAGCAAAAGGAGAAAAGGGTTGTTTTCCAAGAAAGATGAGAAAAATTAGATATTATATAATAGTCATTTCTCAAATCCCTACATAATATTATCAAGTAGAAGATAACGAAAACCTCGAAAATTTTTATAAGGACACAAGACAAACAAAATTACCAGCATAATTCACAGTTGCAACCGTCTACATACAATTGCTAAGGATAAATATTGACATTAATATGCCCTCCTAAAGCATTGACTATGTGTTTATACAAAGTTAAAAACCTAGTTACCTAAAATTTTATTGTTACCTTTTTAATTGGAATACCTAAAGCAATTGAATACCTACCAACAGTTAGATATAGAAACTTTATAAGAAAGCAATAAATATACATGTATATTACCTTTGAATATTTTTGGCTTGTTGGGTTATTTTTTATTTTTAGAGATAATAATCAATTGCTTAGGTAAAGTGTGTATAAACTATTCTATATATGTCTAGGCTCTCTCTCTCTCTCTCTCTCTCTCTCTCTCTCTCTCCTCGTGTGACATTTTTCACTACTTCCTTTTGAGTGGTGGGTTTCATTGCTTTTTGTTTCATATAACAAATATCGCAATGGTAGTGGTCACTTGAAAAGGCAAACTACAGCTTAATTATGTCTATGGTGAGTTGGTAGAAACATGGATTTCATATCATTCCAATCCAACTCTCTGAAAAATCTTGACATAGGTGACTTGACTTCTTGTATTTCATAATTTTATTTTCCCTCAAGTGAACTTTATCTTATATCCTTTAATAAATCTATGATAGCTTTCTAAATGCCACATCTGTAAGTGCAGTTCTCAGTGAGCTACTCAGGTTTCAGTTAAAGATTTGGGTCTTATTCACTTACTTGGGATCAACATTTTAACAAAGTTCGGTTAAAGGCAGTTCTCAAAGTGGAGTTTTGGAGAGAGAGGGAGACAGCGCGAGAGAGTTTGGTGACAATCTTGTACACCAGAGGGTCTTCAAGTTCTCTGTTTTAGGTCAGAGGAGTGAGAATGAGATCTATAGAGGATAAGGGTTACTGAACTATGGACCATCACAGTAAAAATTTGTGCAAGAACTGTGATAGTAGGCTCATTTGATGCTCTCATTTGCTATTATTCTACAGTATTATTTTAGAAGGCTACATACATTCTCTGTTTTATGATGCAAACTGGACAAGGGCACATCTCTGCAACAAATGTATATTTTCCTCCATCTACAGAACTTTGCTAAATCAAAGAGAGGAGCTAACGATGGTTTGGCACTTCAGCTATTGCAATTAATGAACGAGAGAGAGAGAGAGAGAGAGAGAGAGAGAGAGAGAGAGAGAGAGAGAGAGAGAGAGAGAGAGAGAGAGAGAGAGAGAGAGACTTACCGTGCTGAAAATGCAGGTCGCACAAAGATGAATTTTCTCTTGGTTCTTTGGGTCAGAACAAAACAGAAGATCTACAAGCAAAAACAAATATACCAATCAGTCTCATGCTTCTAAAATCGATGGAGAAGAAGCAAGAGAAAATTCGGGTTGCTTCTAAAATCGATGAACCAGCTCTCATACACCAATCGATGGTCAAAACGAATGCTTACATTTCTTGCAATTAGTTCGGGTTAATCGTCCTGAAGGTAGTCGGAATTCCTTCGTCAGCGGTGCAGGTGTGTTCTTCAGATGGAGCAACAAAGAGAGCTGGTTGAAAATGCAGGTCGCACAAAGAGGAATTTTGTCTTGGTTCTTTGGGTCAAAACAGAACGGAAGATATACAAGCAAAAACATATACACCAATCAGTCTAATGCTTCTAAAATCGACAGAGAAAAAGCAAGAGAAAATTCCGGTTGCTTCTAAAATCGATGAACCAGCTCTCATACACCAATCGATGGTTAAAACGAATGCTTACATTTCTTGCAATTAGTTCGTAATCATCCCGAAGCTAGTCGGAATTCCTTCCTCACCGTTGCAGGTGTGTTCTTGAGATGGAGCAACAAAGAGAGCTGGCCGGTTCATCGATCAGGAGAGAGGCCGAACGGACGAGTTTCTGCGGCTAACGTGAAATGCAGGGCAATTTGGGGGAAAAGAGAGGGGGAAATTTTCGTGCCATGGAGGAGGCCACCAAAATGGCGTCGTTTTACTTAATGAGTTTTGCCACGGGATTTGCAGTCGCAAAATCTCGACGAATCCCGTGGCAAATACTTGTTTTTGCTAAATGAGTTTCGCCTATATTAACGACGGGATTAGCCATCACAAAAGCTCCATCAAATCCCGTAGTAAATATGTATTTGCGACGACGAAGATTCTGGTTGCAAATACCAGTTATTTGCACAAATATATTAGCCACAGGGTATTTGCTGTGGCAAATATTCATCTTTTGCCACGGCGATGTCTGCCGTCGCAAATAAGTTGAGGCAAAAAGCCTATTTTCTAGTAGTGTGATCTCCTTGCAAGGTGTATGCCTCTTATCTTTTATAATATTATTCACTTACCAAAAAAATTTTAAGCCCTTACGCTCCTTTGTTGCTATATCAACCTTCGGTTGACTTCTGTTGTAAAAATAAACAAAAAATTGACTTGTGACACTGCTCAACAATGATGTTTAGGCTTAAAGAAATAAATACCACCGGGTTACTTAATCATGGGTATTACATAGGAGCGAGTTAGTGGAGAGCCCTGTGTTATGTAACTTGAACCTTTGTTCAGGAAGTGAATATATACTATATGGTGACTTTGGGCAGCTCTAAAAAATACCATACAGCTTTATGATATAATTTCATACATTTGCTGCACAGATTAGAGATAAGCTTGGGTTTTCAAGCTTTCCTGAAATCTTGCTGGAAGGGAGTTTGAAATAAAGACGTAGTATCAAATTCATAGGCATTCAAATTCAGTTTGTTAAACAGAGAGGAAGCCATAAAGAGAGATCAATTCCATCTTGCAAAACCACACCTGGGAGCTGGTAGACCTTCTTCCAGGGTGTAAGCCGTTGGACTACAAGTGGATTTTCAAGCGGAAAATGAAAACTGATGGAACAATCGATAAATAGAAGGCAAGGCTTGTGATCAAAGGATATAGACAAATGGAAGGACTGGATTATTTTGATACGCATTCGCCAGTAACTAGAATCACATACGTCCGGATGATAATTGCAATCGCAGCTTTGAGAAATCCAGAGATACATCAAATGGATGTAAAGACTGCTTTCCTAAATGGGGATTTAGATGAAAAAATTTATATGGAGCAACCTGGGGGTTCTCTGCACCTAGTTAGGAAAAGAAAGTCTGTAAGCATGTAAAATCGTTGTATGGTTTGAAACAAGTTCCTAAGCAATGACATGAGAAGTTTGATAGCGTGATGATATCAGATGGATTCAAGATAAAGGAGTGTGACAAATGTGTCTATTTCAAAGATACCGATGAATGATACATTATCTTATGTCAGGATGTCGACAACATGCTCATTGTTGGTAGCAACGACGAGATCGTTAGCGCAACTAAGAAAATGCAGAACACAAAGTTCGACATGAAGGATATGGGCCTTGCAGATGTGATTCTGGGTGTTAAAATCACCAGAACGTCAGATGGACTTGTATTGTCTCAAAGTCACTATACTATGAAAATCCTTATAAAGTTTAACAAGGATGATACAAGCATTGCCAAGACACCTATAGACATGAACCTCCACTTATCCAAGAATGTGGGGGAAGGTGTGTCTCAATTAGAGTATTCTCGGACAATTGGAAATCTCATGTACTTAATGAGCTGTACAAGGCTTGGTATAGCATACTTAATGAGTAGACTGAGCCGACACATGAGTAATCTAGGGCATGACCACTGAAAAGCAATAGTGAGAGTACTACACTATTTAAGGTATACTCGTGATCTGGGTTTGCACTGTACTAGGTATCCAACAGTACTCAAGGGGTACTCTGATGCAAACTGGATATCTGACATGAAGGACTCTAAGTCTACAAGTGGATATATTTTCACTTTAGGTGGTGCAGCAATATCTTGAAAGTTGTCCAAACAGAAGTGCATTGCACATTCAACTATGGAATCAGAATTCATAGCTTTAGATAAATCTACTGAAGAGGCAAAATGGCTATGCCATTTTTGAGAAGACATTCCAAGTTGATCGAAACCCATGTCAGCTATATGCATATATTGCGATAGTCAGTCTATAATTGGTAGAGCACAGAGTAATATGTATCATGGAAAGTCTAGACACATTCGTCGAAGACATAATTCCAATAGACAACTGCTTTCTAAGGGAATAGTCACAATTGACTATGTAAAGTCTAAGGACAACATTACGGATCCGCTAACCAAAGGATTAAACAGAGAGCTAGTTGATAAAGCCTCACAATGACACCTGCTGTGGGGTAGGATAAGCTATGCTTTTAATAACTCTCATATGTTGGAAAACCAAGCGAGGTAAGACAATATACCTTTAAATGAGAAGTCACCTATGTGAGTAAGAAGTGGGGCAGCTTTCTATAAGAATTTGGTGGGCAGAATTCTCGTAAATATTCACAGAACTAGGCAGTGTTCATGGCCTTATCAAACATAAGTGAAAGAACAAAATAGTGTCAGGAAAAGTTCCATGTGAAGTCTATTGTCTCGGTTTACACCAATGACAGAACAGGTCAAGACATCATGTTCACTGGTCAGCCAGTAAATCTGATAGGCTCTCACAAGGAGAAGGTTCAAAGCCAAAAGCTACCTATCTCTATGCGGGATCGATCTACTGAGCTCTCTCTCGAGTCGTCTTACTCCGAGTCAGTTTCTGCCAATTTCATTCATGTGGGGGATTGTTGGAAAATGGAATTTTCGAAGGTTATTTTGTGGGATTTTGACCCACATTTTGAATGGAAAAGAATCACAAAATTCCATTAGTAATGAATGAGAAATTGTCTCTTAAAGTGGGGCTGGTTAGAAGGGAATGGGTGAGCCCATTCATTCCAATCCCACATTGATTGAAAGATGTTCCAAATAGTAAATTTGAACAATATGTATTAAATAAGCTATAACGCTGACCGTTACAATCCTATTAAATCAAAAATAGTTTTTATTTTGTAATAAAAACTGGTTTAAATATTGAGACAGTTTTTATTCAGTCATTAAATAGGATTAAATTGGATTTAATCCTAGAGGCTCCCCTAATAGTATAAATTGGTATTCCTCTCTTGCTTAAAACAATAATACAACACACATAGCTTTAAGCACAAGAATTTTTCACAGAGAGAGTTTAAACGTAGGTTCTGTTTGCCAGTCGAACAATCTGAGCTAGGTGTGCTCCACCATTTGGCCTATGTCATTTTACCCTGGGAAGACGACGCCGGCACAACCTCTACACCTCCAATCAGATTCCGGTGAGGCAGCAAATCGTTTTTAAAGTGATCGGGTGACACACAGGACTCGGTGACGGGTTCTTCTATTCTTAATTCTTTATTTTTTTTTATATTTTGTTAATTGTTAATTTTTCCTTTCTGTGATTTACATTTTGGTTTTGATCTGTAATTTTAATCTAGAAATTTTTGTTGAATAAAAGTTTTTATCGATTCCGTTTCGTGCGCCTTATTTTATTGGTTGACCAGTGAATATGATGTCTTGAATTGTTCTGTCATTTGTATAAACCGAAATAATAGACTTCACAAGGAACTTTTCCTGACACTATTCTGTTCTTTCACTTGTGTTGGGTAAGGCCATGAACACTGCCTGGTTCTGTAAGTATTTATGAGAATTCTGCCCACCAAATTCTTATAGAAGCGGCCCCACTTCTTATTCACATAGGTGACTTCTATTTAAAGGTATCCTGCCCAACCTCGCTTGGTTTTCCAATGCACGAGAGTCATTAAAAGCATAGCTTATCCTACCCCACAACAGGTGTCACTATTATAGCTTAGGAATGGGCATCAGTGACCATTCTCTGTTACATGCAACTAGGTTGTTCCATTGAATCTAGATCTTGGGATCTCCAGTCAGCTAGGTTGGGTTTCTTTTGTAATAACCTTGAGTGTCATAAGCTTAAGTCCCATTCCCTTTGATGCTTTATCAACTAGCTCTCTATTTAATCCTTTGGTTAGCAGATCCGCAATATTGTCCTTAGACTTTACATAGTCAATTGTAACTATTCCCTTAGAAAGCAGTTGTCTAATGAAATTATGTCTTCGAAGAATGTGTTTGTACTTTCCATTATACATATTACTCTGTGCTTTACCAATTGCAGACTGACTGTTGCAATATATGCATATAGCTGACACGAGTTTCGACTATCTTGGAATGTCTTCTAAGAAATGGCATAGCCATTCTGCCTCTTCAGTAGCTTCATCTAAAGCTATGAATTCTAATTCCATAGTTGAACATGCAATGTACGTCTGTTTGGACGACTTCCAAGATATTGCTGCACCACCTAAAGTGAAAACATATCCACTTATAGATTTAGAGTCCTTCATGTCAAATATCCAGTTAGCATTAGAGTACCCCTCGAGTATTGCTGGATACCTAGTATAGTGCAGACCCAGATCACGAGTATACCTTAAATAGTGTAGTACTCTCACTATTACTTTCCAGTGGTCATGCCCTGGATTACTCATGTATCGGCTCAGTCTACTCACTGAGTATGCTATATCAGGCCTTGTATAACTAATTAAGTACATGAGACTTCCAATTGTCCAAGAATACTCTAATTGAGACACACATTCCCCCACATTCTTGGATAAGTGGAGGTTTATGTCTACAGGTGTCCTTGCAATGCTTGTATCATCCTTGTTAAACTTTGTAATGATTTTCGCATATAGTGACTTTGAGACAATACAAGTCCATTTGACGTTTTGGCAATTTTAACACCCAGAATCACATCTGCAAGGCCCATATCCTTCATATCGAACTTTGTATTCAGGATTTTCTTGGTTGCGCTCACGATCTCGTTGTTGCTACCAACAATGAGCATGTCGTCAACATACAGACATAAGATAATGTATCCTTCATCGGTATCTTTGAAATAGACACATTTGTCACACTCGTTTATCTTGAATCCATCTGATATAATCGCATTATCAAACTTCTCATGCCATTGCTTAGGAGCTTGTTTGAAACCATACAGTGATTTTACAAGCTTACAGACTTTGTTTTCCTGACCGGGTGCAGAGAAACCTTCAGGTTGCTTCATATAAATTTTCTTATCTAAATTCTCGCTTAGGAAAGCAGTCTTTACATCCATTTGATGTATCTCTAGATTTCGTAAAGCTGCGATTGCAATTATCATCCGGACGGATGTGATTCTGGTTACTAGCAAATACGTATCAAAGTAATCCAATCCTTCCTTTTGTCTATATCTTTTGATCATAAGCCTTTCCTTGTATTTATCGATTGTTCCATCAGTTTTCATTTTTTGCATGAAAATCCACTTGTAGCTCAATGGCTTACACCCTAGAGGAAGGTCTGCTAGTTCCCAAGTGTGGTTTTGCAAGATGGAATCGATCTCACTCTTTATGGCTTCTTTCTATGAAATACCGTCTGGAGAGTTAACAGCCTCTTGGAAGCTTCTCGGTTCACTTTCCACCATGTAGGTCAGAAAATCTGGACTGAAAGATTTCGATGTTCTTTCCCTTTTACTTCATCTAGGCTCATAGTTAATCTCTTCTTGATCTTGACTGTCCTCCTTTACAGTCTCTATAGTTCGTTTCACCAAACTTGGCTTTGTTACGGATTTGCAAGGAATATATCCTCAAAGAAGGGGGCATTCCTTGATTCCATAATCATATTCTTGTGAATGTCTGGAACATTAGACTTGTGTAAAAGAAATCTATATGCACTACTGTTTTGTGCATAACCGATGAATACACAATCAACGGTTTTAGGTCCTATTGTTACCTTTTTAGGTGGCGGAACAGCCACCTTAGCAAGACACGCCCACATTCGCATGTACTTGTAGGTAGGCTTATAACCTTTCCAAAGTTTATACGGTGTCGTGTCCACTTTCTTTCATGGGATCTTATTCAAGATATAGTTAGCACACAAAATTGCTTCACCCCACTTGTTCTGGGGCAACCCAGAGCTTATTAACATGGCATTCATTATGTCCTTTATGGTTCGGTTCTTGTGTTTGGTAACACCATTTGATTGGGGTGAGAAAGGTGTGGTGGTTTGCTGAATTTTTCCATATCTAGCACAAAACTCACCATATGGAGTCTCATACTCCCCACCTCTATTACTTCTTAAAGTTTTGATCTTTCTACCCAGTTGATTTTCAACTTCGTCTCTATAAAGCTTGAACTTGTCCAAAGCTTCATCCTTACTCTTTAGTAAGTAGACATAGCAAAATTTTGTGCTATCATCGACAAACGTGATAAAATATTTGTGGCCACCATGAGTTTGCACAAATTTAAGATCACAAATATCGCTGTGAATCAAGTCTAATGGTTCAGTACTTCTTTCAATCGTTTGAAAAGAAGACCTAGTCATTTTTGCTTCCACACAAACCTCAAATTTATTGTTTGTATCAATTTTACATGCCGGAATATGGTCTAGGTTAATTAATCTACATATAGATCCATAATTAATATGACCTAGTTGACCATGCGACAAGTTGGAAGACTCAATCAAATACGTAGAAGAAGAAGCAATTTTATTATCAATTGGGGCATTTTTAACCTTGGGTACAAGAGTTGTTACATTAAGCTTAAACAGGCCATCAGCCAAATAACCCTAACCCAGATAAGCCCCTGCCTTGGTCAGAACCACCTTGTCAGCTTCAAACATCATGCGGAAGATATGCTTGCTAAGCAGTGATCCTGACACCAAATTCTTACGCATGGCACATTGTTGAGGGTCAACACTTTGTCGGAAGTCATCTTTAGCACTACCTTCCCCCGTCCTCGGACCTCTGATGTTGCTGAGTTCCCCGCAAACAGCTTCTCCCCATCATTCACCTGTTCCAGCTTGGTAAACAAGTCCTTGTCTGAGCAGATATGACAGGTAGCCTCAGTATCGACCCACCATTCCTAAGGATTGGACCTCACTAGGTTCACCTCGGACACCACTGCTGCATACTCTTTAGTGACATTGGCTTAAGAGTGGTCCCTTCTCGGTGCGCTGTAATCAGCAGACCGATGCCCATACTTGTCACAGTTAAAGCACTTCCCCTCGAACTTGACCTTGGGCTTGGACTTAATAATGGTCTTCTTAGGACCATGTGCAGGCCCATGAGTAGGACCCTTCCCTTTGTTGGCCTTGGCTTGCTCCTTGGTTCTAGAACGTTGGCCATGCTCCACCACATTGGCCTTTGAAGCATAGGGTTTCGTCATTTTCTCCTTATTTTTGTTATCTTCTTCAATGCGAAGTTGAAAGACAAGGTCTTTGACAGACATCTCTTTCTTCTTGTGTTTCAGATAACTCTGAAACTCTCTCCAACCAAGAGGCAACTTTTTGACAATTGCAGCCACTTGGAATGACTCACTCAAGGTCATCCCCTCTGCAAATATCTTGTGCAATATGACCTAGAACTCTTAAACTTGTTCCACAACAGTCTTCGAGTCCACCATCTTGAAGTGCAAGAATTGGCCGACAATGAATTTCTTCGTACCGACGTCCTCTGTCTTGTACTTCTTGTCTAAGGACTCCCATAGTTCCTTAGATATCTGATTTACTGAGTACACATTGTATAAGGTATCATGCAACTTATTAAGCATGTAGTTGCGGCACAAGAAGTCCGCATGCCTCCAAGCATCGGCAGCAACCACCACTTCACGGTTGGTTTCATTCTTCGCCACCACCGGAGCATCCTCCTTCAAGAACCTTGCAAGGTTCAAGGTGGTGAGATAGAACAATATTTTCTATTGCCACCTTTCGAAGTCCACCCCGTTGAACTTCTCGAGCTTCTCATTATGGTTAACAGGGACCGTCGTAACAGGTGTCAAAGCCACGGGTGGAACCATGGTAGTAGTGGCTTGAGAATTTCCCGCGAGAACATTCTCGGTAACAAGACCTGCCCCGTTACCTCCATTCGAACCATCATTAACCACAACCATCTCACTTTCTGAAATTAAATAACACACGTAATTGGTCTAAATTTCAAAATATACGATTCAAAGCCGGAAAAGATGTCAATATACTTTTTATGAAGTTCCCGAGTAAACTTGACCAGTCCCAGAAAACTGGTCGTAACTTTCTGCTCGGAACTTGAAATCACTTGATTCCAATTGGGTTTGAAAGATAATTCAATTCTCTACGTTTCTCTGTGAAAAAGGGATTTTCCCAAATATGCCTCTAAACTGGTCAAAAAATGCATGCAAAATTTTTAAAAAAACTGGATAGATTATTAGAAAACTTGTTTTATGGAAAAAAATTTATTTTTTTTACTTTTTTCGTAATCTGAAAATTTACAGAATAATTGAATGATCAAAACTAATCAAAACAAGTTATCAAAAAGGTTTTTTTTTTAATTCCATAATTCGTGGTTTGAAAAATCGAATCGTTTTTAAGCTTGTTGGTCTAAATAAGGTGCACGAAATGGAATCGATATAAAATTTTATTCAACAAAAATTTTCAAATTAAAATTACAGATCAAAACCAAAATATAAATTACAGAAAGGAAAAATTAACAATTAAAAAAATATAAACAAGAACTAAGAATTAAGAATAGAAGAGCCTGTCACCGAGTCCCATGTGTCACAGGGTCTCCTTCAAAATGATTCGCCGCCTCATCGAAATTTGATCGGTGGTGTCGAGGTTGCGCCGGCGTCATCTTCCCAGGGTAAAATAGCGTAGGCCAAACGGTGGAGCACACCTAGCACGGACTGTTCTACCAACAAACGGAACTTGCGTTCAAACTCTCTCTGAAAAATTCTTGTGCTCAAAGCTGTGTGTGTTGTATTATTGTTTCAAACAATAGAGAAATACCAATTTATACTATTAGGAGAGCCTCTAGGATTAAATCCAATTTAACCCTGCTTAATGACTGAATAAAAATTGTCTCAACATTTAAACCAGTTTTTATTATCAAACAAAAACTATTTTTTATTTAATAGGATTGTAATGGTCAACATTATAGCCGATTTAATACATATTGTTCAAATTCACTATTTGGAACATCGTTCAATCAATGTGGGATTGGAATGACCGGGCTCACCCATTCACTTCCAACCACCCCCATTTTAAGAGACAATTTCTCATTCATTACTAATGGAATTTTGTGATTCTTTTCCATTCAAAATGTGGGTCAAAATCTCACAAAATCACCTTCTAAAATTCCATTTTCCAATAAGAACACCACTCTAAAAGTGGGGATGGACTTGCATGGTAACACACACTATGAATAGTAGATACATAGAGTTTAAGAAAATAGACAATATTCATATGGTGGGAGTACGAAAAAAAAAAAATATATATTTTATATGTTTTGTTTACTATGTTTATGTTTATATTTGCTATCCTTTACGTGGAGAAACTCCATCCTTTTTAAGAAAGATGCGTGGGTGAGATGGCCGTACTCCAAATATTGTGACAGCCATGCTTATTGGACCATGTGGCGTGGGTTAGAATTTTTTTTCTTTTTTTGTCTTTCCCTTAGGTTGTTCAATTATGATTGTTTTTGGCTTTCAAATTTTGGTTTTAACAAATTTTTATGTGACTGCTACTGCTTGTCATTGTTCATTAAACCATACTTTCCAAGTAAGTATTTGTGGTTGTGTCTCTTCATGATATGATGAACTTTGTGTATTGGAAGTTTATATATCTTAAGTGGGATTGCTGCTTATATTGGTCACATTGATCCGAAACTTTTGGCAAGCAAATAATGAGTGCCTTGCATGATACGTAGAGGCCTGCAATGGTTATGTTTGAGCTGCAGTTCATCTATGCAGGGGTTTCTCTAACAATGAGAGATGTTCCTTTGCAAGGAACGAGCTCCAGGATATTTGTGGTCTATAGGCAAGCCATGGCAACCCTGGTCATTGCTTGTATAGCTAATTTCACAAGCTGGGTATTACTCTCTCTCTCTCTCTCTCTCTCTCATATTTGTGTTTGTTGCGGGAGAAAAATAAACAAAAGACACAATGCCAGGACGAACTGTAGATCAAGGGAGACCAGACCCCTGCATTTTTAAAATGTATTCCGGTCCTATAATATTTTAATATTTATGATAAGAAATAGTGTATGGACACTCTTCAGTTTTTGAAATTTGTGTCAAGATCTTATAGTTTTTTGAGTTCATATGGTGAGAAATATTGTATTGACTTGCTCACTATAGCCTCGTCAACAAAATTACTGGGTCTGCCACTAATGCTGTGTTGGGGATCCGTTTATCAAGAAAAAGAAAAAAAAAAGAGAAATGTGAGGAAAAATAAAACAACATGAGAGATTCTAATGTTCTTTTACCATCCACTTTATTTAACAACCAAACAAACGATGTAATTTCATATCAACTTTTCTTTTCTTTTCTTTCACCAAATTTTTAATTCAAACATAATCCGTACATTTGGAACTGAAGAGCTTTGGTTGATATTGTTAACATCTCTTATGGGGTAAAACTTCCTTCAAGATTTATGTTCTTGTTTACGGTGTGTGATTGATAAGAACTCACCACAAGGCTTTGTTAGATTATTCTTAATTGAGCCCACATTAATTGTGGGTGTTTTCTAAACACGGGTTGGACCTAAGTTTGGATGAGACAAACATGGTAAGCCCAATAAGGTTGTGATCTATTATACATGGACTAGTGTGCATCTATTATCAATGTGGGTTGACGGTAATTAGTGTGGGCCTAATTAGCCAATTGAGCCTTTTATGGAATGGTCCAATGTGGCTAGGGTTTTCCTGTATATAGAGGCTAGGTCCCCTCTTTTCCCATAATCAGACAGTTTTCCATAAAATTTCGTCATACAGTAGTGGGCATAGAGAAGAAGACCAACCTCCAAGAAGCTTTGTTCGAGTTTAATCGCCGCTCCAAAGAGATTCGCGAAACCATGAAGCAAACAGGTAAGTTTCCGTATTTAGTTTAGTTTCCTGTTAAAGTTCCTATATTCACATATGATCTAGGTCAACTTTTTTGATCTCTTTATTGATGTTTACATGTGGTATTAGAGCCTAATATATGTGGATTAGGGACTTATTGTGTGATTTGAACTTGTTAAACTCGATTATGAGTTGTTAAATCTGAATCTTGCATGATTTAATCCGAACAATAGATGACTTCTTTTCAGAAAATTAATAAAGGGCTTTTATTCCTTTCTGAACAACGAACGTTTTGATATAAAGATTGTAACCTAACTCTATTTGTAGAGAAAGTTATGATTTTTTGAAGTTTCGGGTGAAAAACTTGAAACTTCTTGTAAAATTCTTGAATGTGATGTTTTTCATGCATATCCTTGTGATATATTACATATTCTTGTTACTGTATGGCATATGAATCTGTTAGTATAAGTTTTGTGCAAGAAAAATCGAGTTTTGAAACCCTAGCTGCCATGGCCGAATCTAGGGTTCTTGGAAACCCTAAAATCATGCGTTTTTTCACCCTAAAATTATCATAAACATGTTTATTGATGTTTAGAGACCATGTATATGTAATAAAATAGTAAAAATCTTGCTCAAAATGTCGAATTTGGGGTGAAAATCGGGCTGAAAATTGATTTCCAACGAACCGGGTCTGTTTTGTAGAAATCTGGGTCGGGTTTGACCCGGCAGGTAAGGAAGATGACCCAGATAGGTCAAGGGAGGCCAAACAAAGCCTACTCTCGACCTATGGAGAGTGTGGGCGCGTGAGACAGATTTTGGAGTCGGTCAAAAAACGAAAAATGTTCCTCTTGGATTGAATATTCTAAATATTATTTTTTTAAAAATTTTTAGGGACTGTTTGGTTTTTTTTTAGGCTAAAAAAGTGTATTTTTTTGTATTTTCTCAAAAACCGTGCTCAATTTTTTGAAGATGTTTTATTGGTAACATGTTTTCAACTCTTTAAACATCATGGAATATTGTACTCTCTCTGGTTTGATACATAAAATAAAAATTGCTATTTAGAGTTCGTTTTTGACTCATTTTAGGGGTTTTTTTTGCGTTTTCTTGAAAATTGTGTGTACATCTTGGGTAATTTTCTATAGATAACTTGTTTTCAACCTTCTGAATCTATTGGTAGTGTGCTCTCTCCCTAATTAGGTCCCTAAAAACTATACTCTCTCCCGTAAGTCCTTTTAGGTGCCTAAAATTGTCATTTCATGTTGAAAATTGCAAAATATGATTTTATTACATAGCTTAGACAATACATATATGATCACTGGGTACTTTTGGCTATGTGCCCATAAGGATGTGATTGCAAGCATTTTGATATGCTTGGATGTGATACAGGACACTTTTACATCAAGTAGTGTCATAACAAGAACTTTGGATTGAAATGGGTGCTACTACCTAAAGGGGTACACTCATTAAATCTGATTTTCTTGCATATGGTATACGACTGTGTCCATTGTGTTATTGCATACAATCGGCTGCCCAAAGGGGGTTATTATGTGCTTTAATAATAGGGATGTGATTCAGCAGCTGAACCGATAGTGCCTAACTTTTGAAATACATGTTTGCCCAAAGGGGACTATTTTTTCAAGTGCTTGGGCAATCTCATATGGTGGCTGGCTGGGAGAGACCTCATAGCATGTTACACTCTCTACCCAAAGGGGAGACGACAATGATGCACCATGACATCCCTATTATTTATACTTGATATAATTACTGCCCTTATTCTACTAATATGTTGCCTCTTTTGTTGCCATGACAGTTTCCTTTGCAATCAACAATAATAACACTACCGTTGTGCTATTGAATGGTTCAACTTTTAAGAAGTGGAAGCAGGATATAGAGTTTGCCTTGGGTATTGTTGATCTGGATTTGGCCTTGAGGGAACTTGAACCTGCTGCAATCACTGATACTATTTCTGTTTCCGAGAAGGAGTTATATGCAAAATGGGACAGATCAAATTGACTCAGTCTCATAGCGATTAAGAGATCCATTCCTGAGCACCTATTGACTGGCCTGCCTGAGACTAACAATGCCAAAGTACTGTTTGAGGCTATAGGACAGAGATATCAAGTATCCAGCAAGGTTGAGACTGGAGCCCTGATGAATGAACTCACGAGTTTGAGGTATGATAGCCAGAGTGGGGTAAGCGAATATGTCTTGAAACTTATTTTTCTCCAATCCAAACTTAGAGGTCTGAATGTTACTCTCCTTGATGATTTCATTGTCCATCATGCTCTTAATAGCCTTCCACCAGAATTTAGCCAGATAAAGATTGCCTATAACACCCAGAGTGAGTCTTGGACAGTGAATGACCTCATTGCCAAATGTGTCTTAGAGGAGGATAAGCTTAAGAGAGAGAAAATTGAGTCTGCCTTGCTTGTTTCTTATTCCAAAGTCACTCCTGGGCAGAGTCATGGGAACCGAAAGAACCATAAGAAACCTAGTGCCAATACCCCTCATAAAGGTCAAGATTATAAAGGGCATGGTAAAGGTCACAGTCAGACCCATAATCTTTTAGGTCCTAATGTTACAATTAAGAAGGCCATCAAGTGTTTTTTCTGTAGGAAAGAAGGCCACATAAAGAAAGATTGTCATAGGCACAAGTCTTGGTTAGAAAAGAAGAAAAAACAGGAAGGAGGTAACTCACTTTCCTTAACTTGCTTTGAATCTAATTTCCTTAGTGTCCCATCAAATTCTTGGTGGTTTGACAGTGGTGCAACTGTTCATGTTGCCATATCTTTGCAAGGATTCAGAAGCAAACGGAGGTCAAGTGAGAATGAGGCCAAGCTTAGAGTTGGAGATGATAGCATAGTTAGAGTCGAGTTCATAGGAGATGCCATTTTAAATTTAGAAACTGGTTTTCAACTTATTTGGAAAACACTGCTTATGTACCGTCTTTTAGACAAAATTTGATTTCTATTTCTTTTTTGGACAAATTTGGATATGGTTTTCAATTTCAAAATGGCATTGTTGATTTATTTTATAATTCCAAAATTGTTGGCCATGGTTTGTTATCTGATGAATTATACAGGGTGAAATTAGAACAGGATAATGAGTATGCCTCCTTCCATGTTGAAAATAGTGTATCCAAGAGACCTAGAATTAAAGACCAGTCTTCCATGTTATGGCATAAGTGTCTAGGTCACATTTCTAAAGAAAGAATTCAAAAGCTAATTAAAGATAACATCCTTACATCACTTGATTTTGGAGACCTAGACACTTGTGTTGACTGTATTCGGGAAAAATTGACTAAGACTAGGAAGAAAAGTGCAACACGGAGTGGTGGCCTTTTAGAAGTCATACACACTGATATTAGTGGACCTTATTCCTCTACCTTTTGTGGAAATAAATATTTTTTGACCTTTATTGATGATTTCTCTCGTTATGGCTATGTTTATCTAATTAAAGAGAAATCTGATACACTTGAAAAGTTTAAAATCTTTAAAACAGAAGTGGAGAATCAATTGACCAAAAGGATTAAGGTTGTTAGGTCTGACCGTGGGGGTGAGTATTATGGCAGACATGATGTCATTGGACAGCATATAGGACCGTTTGCCAAATACTTGTAAGAATGTGGGATTGTTGCCTAATATACCATGCCTTGTAGTCATGAACAAAATGGTGTGGCCGAAAGGCGTAATCGCACCCTTAAAGACATGATGAGGAGTATGATGAGTAGGAGCAATTTGCCTACATATCTCTGGGGTGATGCCATTAAGTCTACCTTGTACATTCTCAACAGGGTTCCCAACAAGTCTGTTCCTAAAACACCTTTTGAATTGTGGACTTGTAGAAAGCCTAGCCTTAACCATCTTCGTGTCTAGGGTTGTCCAGCAGAGGTTAGGATATATAACCCTTTTGAGAGAAAAATCGACCCTAGAACCACTCGTTATTTCTTCATTGGGTATCTAGGTCATTCTAAGGGATACAGGTTCTACTATCCTACACCTGGTGCTAGGATTGTTGAGTCTTAGACAGCTAAGTTCTTGGAGCATGATACAGCTGATTTGGAGACCCCACAGCAGCTTGATGTTGATAAGCAAAGTGAGGTGGTGCCTATCCCCTTGCCTAATGCTCAGACTTTTGTTTTGCCTACACCTGTGGATGGTATTGATCAGGAGTAGCTGGGGATTAATGCACCCATTGCTGCTAATGCTCCTAATCCTGTTGATCTTGTTGAGCCTGTTCCAGAGGTACCTGTGAGGAAATCAGTGAGACAGCGAAGACCTGCCACATCTGATGAGTTTATTGTCTATTTTGGTGAGAGTGACTACGATGTAGGTCCTGTGATTGATCCAGTGACTTATGCTGGTGCGATTTCGAGTCCCTAGTCTAGCATGTGGGTGGATGCTATGACGGATGAGATGCGTTCTATGATGCATAATGGAGTATAAGAGCTTGTTGATCTTCCAGTTGGCCGTAAGGCTATTGGTTGCAAGTGGGTGTTCAAGACTAAAAAAGACTCTAAAAGGCAGGTTGAGCGTTTCAAAGCTAGATTGGTTGCAAAGGGGTTTTACTCAAAGAGAAGGCATTGATTATAATGATACATTCTCTCCAGTTTCATCTAAGGATTCATTCAGAATTGTCATGACTTTGGTGGCTCATTATAATTTAGAGCTTCATCAGATGGATGTCAAGACTGTTTTTCTGAATGGTAGCCTAAGTGAGGAGATTTATATGGTGCACGCTGAAGGTTTCAAGGAAGAAGGCAGGGAGCACATGGTATGTAAGTTGAAGAAATCTATTTATGTTTTGAAGCAAGCCTTGCGTCAATGGTATTTGAAGTTTGATGAGATTGTCACTTCCTTGGGTTTTGTGGAAAACAAGGTTGATCAGTGCATATATCTCATGGTCAGTGGGAGGAAATTTATTTTCCTTATTCTTTATGTTGATGATATTCTACTTGCCAGCAGTGACTTAAGTCTTTTGGATGAGACTAAGATGTTGTTGTCTAATTCATTTGATATGAAAGATCTTGGAAAGGCCTCCTTTGTTTTGGGTATTGAAATCATTCGTGATAGATCTCGTGGTATGCTGGGGTTTTCTCAGAAGGGGTACATTAGTCGAGTACTTGAAAGGTTTAATATGCAGAACTATAGAGCTGGTGATGTTCCTGTTACCAAGGGTGACAAGTTCAGTAAGAGTCAATGTCTTAAGAATGATTTGGAAGTAAAAGCTATGCAGAACATTTCTTATGCTAGTGCAGTTGGCAGTCTTATGTATGCTCAAGTTTGTACTAGGCCAGATATTGCTTTTGCTGTGGGAGTTCTTGGTAGATATCTTTCTAACCCTGGCTTGGACCATTGGGTGGCTGCAAAGAAAGTAATGAGGTATTTGCAGAGAACGAAAGATTATATGCTTGTATATAGAAAAGTAGACAATCTTGAGGTTGTTGGTTATTCAGATTCAGATTTTGCTGGATGTATGGATGACATGAAATCTACCTCCGGATATGTCTTTATGCTAGCTGGAGGAGCTATTTCATGGAAGAGTGTCAAGCAGACTTTTACAGCTTCTTCCACTATGCATGCTGAGTTTATGGCTTGTTTTGGAGCTGCAACCCAAGCTGTTTGGCTGCGAAATTTTATCACAGAACTTAAGGTGATTGATTCCATTGCTAGATCACTGAAGATCTTTTGTGATAATTAGTGCAGCTGTATTCTTTTCTAAGAATTATAAGACTTCTAGTGGGTCTAAGCATATTCAGACTAAGTATCTGTCTGTCAGGGATTTGGTAAGGAAAGGTGACATCATCATTGAGCACATAAATACAGGACAGATGATGGCAGACCCTTTGACCAAGGGACTCAGGCCTATTACCTTTGGTAGACATGTTTCCAACATGGGTGTAATTGGGTCATTTGATGTGCTTGGTTAGTGGGAGTTGTTTTCTTTACATTATTTGACAAGTCTTATGTATTGAGACCTTTTTTTGGTTATTTGATGGTTATCCTTATGATTGTGTTTGATGCCATTTATGCATGAATATATTTCTAATACTTGCATATCATATGGATTAATGTATTCATGATTGAGTTTATTGATAGTCTTAAGTTTGGTGTGACTTAAGCAATTCAAGATATGTCTTGTGTTCACACCATAAAGTTGTCTCGAGACAGTTGTGCAAGACATATGGGTTTCATTAGAAACCATTGGAATTCTCTTGCTTATTGAATGAGCATATAGTTAAAGAGAATTTGAGGACTGATTGAGGATTAACACTATTATCAGATTACATACGGAGTGCTTTTTCCCACCACACTACCATATTTGATCCATGTCGATAGAGTTATTAGTGTTTGTAATCATAAGTGGTCTTGCATAGACTACTAATGTAATGACTACCTTAGTTCGATATTGATAGCTTTGTTGGACCGGATTGTTTTAGGTATTGTTTCTCATCCTACTTGATTTTTTAAAATTACAGCCACATACAGTTATTTTTATGTTCTAATCCGAGAGTCATTTTTAAATTTTGTTTCTACAATTAATGTTGGCTCAAGTGGGAGAATGTTAGATTATTCTTAATTGAGCCCACATTAATTGTGGGTGTTTTCTAATCACGGGTTGGACCCAAGTTTGGATAAGACAAACATGGTAAGCCTAATAAGGTTGTAATCTATTATACATGGGCTAGTGTGCATCTATTATCAATGTGGGTTGACGGTAATTAGTGTGGGCCTAATTAGCCAATTAAGCCTTTTATGGAAGGGCCCAATGTGGCTAGGGTTTTCTTGTATATAGAGGATAGGTCCCCTCTTTTCCCACAATCAGACAGTTTTTCATAAAATTTCGTCATACAGTAGTAGGTACAGAGAGGAAGACCAGCCTCCAAGAAGCTTTGTTCAAGTTTAATCGCCGCTCTAAAGAGATTCGCGAAACCATGGAACAAACAGGTAAGTTTCCGCATTCAGTTTAGTTTTCTGTTAAAGTTTCTATATTCACATATGATCTAGGTCAACTTTTATGATCTCTTTATTGATGTTTACAGGCTTCGCTCAGATTTCGAAGAATCTATCTATTCTTTACAACAAAAAGAAAAGTATGAAATTAAGTACCCAATTAAGTTTTGGGTTCTATTTCTCTTTGGAAGCTGTTGTTTCTGATCACTTTGCTTTAGAAGTGTAAAAGCTGTAAGATCTTGAGGTTTGCATTATTTTTCCACTCGTATGTTTTAGAATTAGGCACCAAACAAAGCATGATCAGGCAAGCCAAAAAATTATATTTTAGTGCATTATGTGAAGATTAATATATATAATAAATTTTTTCATTAGAAAGAGATGCATCGTACAAAAGTGATATGAAAAATTTCAAAGAAAACCAGAGAAAATCTTTTAACTACAATTTAAGAGTATCTATGCATTTATATGGAACTTATCAGGATTCATAAATAGCGAGATCACAATAGAAGTTACACCATACAACTGCTATGAATTGTATCTTAGCTAGGGCTGGGGCTTTCGGGTAGGACAAGTAATCAAAATCCTTAACCACCAAAGTAATTACAACTTGAATTTTAGGAACACCAAGTATAAGAACTTATCGTGGACTACAAATACTAATCACAAGGATAACTGAGTAATCTATTGTCCTCATTCTTATGAAATTTTAAGTTTGACTTCTCACTCTCGTTATGGCTAGCCACTATTCATATAAGGAATGAAATTTTTAATGTTAGTGTAAATGGAGACTTTGCACAAATTCAAGAGAATAATAAATAAAAAGTTAATAAAAAAAATATATATATAGAACTTCAAAATGTCAACTTAATGCATGTGACCATATGCTACTCCCAAAATGCTAACTCCTAAGCCCACTAGTTCTTGTTCACGTTTCAAACTTGTCAACAGTACTGTACGCATGCGGACAAAATCACCACATGCATGTTCATATTGGAAAGCGAGCACCAACCTATAGAGTATCATTGATTTTTTTTTTCTTTTCTGATTCCATCGGAATAAATTGAGTATCATTGATTAATCTCTAGTATTAACATCCCGTTTGGATCTTTGGAAAGAAAAAATAATAGCATCTTTGCTTGTGTTCTATCTACTTAGTATTAACATCCCATTTGGATCTTTGGAAATAAAAAATAATAGTATCTTTCCTAGTGTTCTATCTATTTTTTTTTGTCTTTTCTCTCTATCTATGGATAGGGAAAAAAAAATCGATATTGAGATCAATGTTTCTTTCTTTTCTATGTTTCGTTTATAGTATTTAATGAAAGAAAAAAAATTCAAAAATGAATATTTGTTTTCGTTCTCACTTTTCATTTATTTTCAGTGTTTTGACAGTACCATGTGGCCTCTTTTCAGTCTTTCACAATGCCCGTGAGTCTTGGATTCAGGAGTATTGTTAGAGAAGTAAGATCACGTGATGCTACAAAAGCCTTTTAATTCCATATTTGAAATAGAATAATTACGAAAACTTCTTGATCAAAGAAAAGCCAGTTTAAATATCACCAAGTTGGTGGTGAAAAAAAAAGAATATCACCAAGTTGATCATTGCAAGGACCGAGTAAATGATATTCAAAAAGAAAAGAGCTTAGAAAGCCTAATATTACCTAACACATATTTGTCTGTATTGCATCATATAAATAATGCATGTATACCTTCATATGCAGCACATGTTGGACTGAAAAAATTATTCAGTGCTTTTGGAGTACCATATTATTCTTACTTAACTACTCACATAATTGTAGGGTCTTTCTATTTGATGGGGTCAAATACCTCATCTAAACCCACCTCCATATGGAGGAGTTAAGACCTGTGGCACTTCAATAACATTGAATAATTTCTCTTTGGAGGGACATCTCCCCTCACAAATTCAGAATTACAGAACTCAAGATTAGCTAATTCATCAATTAATTTTTTATTTTTTATTTTTTATTTTTGCTAATCGGGTATTCGTGCCAGCTTGCATGAAACTTCGACTAATCAGGGGCCTGTACAGTTCTTCAGTCTCACACAAACTTGATAACTACTGTGACAAAAGTTTTAGGGATGGCCCGAAGGAGTTAATAGCACCTAAGATATTTCGAACATAAAATTTTGAAGGGAGCAAACCCTCAAGTCTAACACTTTACCACCAAGCCAACCTCTTGAGGTAAATCATCAATTAATTATGTTATACAATTATAGTCGGAAGAACGTGAATTAAACGATATTATTGTCAGAAAATGTGAAAATAATATTCTAACTGCATTTCACTTTGACTCCTCTAGCTGCACGGGTTCCATGAAATATTAATTTTTTCGTTCATGACTCTAGCATCGTGCCAGTATTTTTTTTTCCTTTTCTTCTCCCTTCCTATTATGTGTTATGTGGTGAAGGGTATCCTAATTAGTTTACGCATACCTTGACTAATTCCTTTTCCAATCTGTTGAAAAACAAACTATCAATGCACGAGACAAGTACTGATTCAAAATAAAATTCTTCCTGTGCAATTTCTTGACTTTAAGATCAAGTCAGCAATATTGCTTGTTGCCAGGAAATTGGGGAGTTATTGGTATATAAATATTTTTATTTATATATGTGCTAATTGCCCGGAAATTGGGCAATAAATTTTTTCAAAAAGAATGATGATATGAAAAACAAAATTTTTATACAGAATTTTCACATAAAATTTTGTAATTCTTTTATTTCAAACCGAAAGACATTGTTAATAATTAGAGTTGTTCACCAAATAAAGATTCCTTTAGTAAATATATAAAGGACATTTTTCTCCACTTGTCCCACACGTAAAGTGTTTGAATCAAAATACTACCAAGGTCAGTCAAAATCCCTAACCACGAAAAATCATTGGCTAAAAATGGAATATCGTCGTGCTAAAGTCACTCACGTGAGTTAAATTGCGCTTTTTTTTGTTGCCGGAGACATAAACGTCAATGATTTGTCTCTAGCTATTGAAAAATGTTATTTGTAATCCATTTCTCAATTTCTTCTCTGATTTCTTGAAAAAAATTATTTAGTAGGCTCAGAATACAACGTTAATATGATGATATAGTATGCCTAACTAATTTAAATTTTTACACTTCTAGTATATTATAATGTCAGCTAACTTCCATATGAAAGATAAAAAAAAGACTTGCGTGTGACATGCTCGTAAACTTTTGTAAATGGACAAATATTTAAAATGATGCCCCTTATCTAATAATCTACTACAAACTACTCTCAAATCATTATAAAATTGTGAGCATGGTTAACTTTGTAATATATATAATATAATTAGGCTTCATATAAAAGCCCCACATTCAACTCATGTGGGATAGATAATAGTTTATGGACAAAAAGTGAACTAAATTTTATATATTTGCACTTGAAAAAGGCCACGTGCTTCTCACATGCGAATTCGCTGTTCATTTACCAAACATAATTTAATAGAATGTTTACATTACAATAAAAAGAAGTATAGTTACTTAATTATTACACACAAAAATAAAGGTTAATAGAAACAGGATTTGGTGTTAATTAAGTAGTGTAGATAGAGATAAAAAGTATAATTAACCCTCCAAATTTTGTTCCTATACAATTTTGAGTGGGAGCCACCAAGTAAATGAAACCTCGACGAATAGC
Source organism: Euryodendron excelsum (assembly GCA_033060915.1). Taxonomy (NCBI): domain Eukaryota; kingdom Viridiplantae; phylum Streptophyta; class Magnoliopsida; order Ericales; family Pentaphylacaceae; genus Euryodendron; species Euryodendron excelsum. The sequence goes on from CM065393.1 coordinate 21,103,896, forward strand.
TCGACAATTAGGGTTGGCAGTGGATCGGGGAACGGTGCATATCTGATCGAACTCGTACCATATGGAGAGGGTATGGAAGATTCAAAATGGGAATGAAGTTGTTAAACTAAACTTTTGTAGGCATGGAGATGAGGATGGACTTAGGCTCACTCCCATCCCGCCCCACCCCTCTCTACCCTGCTATGCCCTGTAAAGTATTAGTGTAATTAGTAATTACCTAAGGCTCAATTATAAATATTAAGAGTAAAAAAAGGGGTTTAACTATAAATTTTAAAACAAAAAAATAAGGGCTCACCTATGAATAATAAAATTTAAATTTTGTCAACCGTATTTTTTGCTCTTGTATTTATTTTTGAAATTTTTTTTTTAATGTTATTGGGCTTGGCGGGTGCAAAGCAGGAGCAGGGGCGGGAGTGAACAAAAATTTTTACCCATGAGATAGGGATTGACGTCTAATAAAATGCCTATACAAATATAAAGATAAAAATTGATGCAGCGGAACTTTAAGACACAAGGGATTCAACTCTGCTCCGTTGGTTCACCACGAATGCCGGAATAAAATTCTTCTTTCAACTTGTAGGATCACCACGAACTACAGATTCAAAGGCGTCAAGCGTTCGTTGATTCACAAGAATATCGAACGATTGGAAAAGTGCAATTTCAAGCACAAAATTTTATTAAACTTCAAAAGCTGCTAAAAAGTATCTTAACACGAATATAAATATGTGACACGAAACCCTAGGGCCCGGAACAAACCAGGTTAATTAAAAAAAAAAAAAGACAAAAGCCCAAAATAAAATAAGTCCAAAACACAAAACAGGCCGAAAACCACACTCAGAAGCGTTTTTTTGGATTTTCGTAGGCCAAAAAATTTCCTCTTTTTCCGACTCGTCGCTAACTCTTCGAAAATATATTATAATAGAAAAACAGAGTTACGAATAAAAAGTTATGTCCAGTTAAAGTTTACTGACCACCAGCGCGGGTATATTACCGCCGCCGCATCTCCAAGTAATATTCAACTATACGATCCGCATAAAAAATGAAAGTGAATTGTTTAGATAGATGGAGGACTGAAGGTGTCAATCTCCACCCCGTCCCAATCGACTGCCATTCTTATTCACAGTTAGAACCTTCTCAGAAAAACTCCATAACCAGAGTGTCAGACCCTATACATGTACATAAATTCTGCTCCCAGGCCACTCCTGTCACCATCATCTTCTCTTCGTCTGTTTATTGTTCAAATTCTCTCGAGTTCCTTATTTCTTCTCTGTTTCTATATCTATATATAATACACACATATCGTTGGAGTGAGAGAAACAAACAGAGAATTTCATGATGTCTTCTGAAGACCCTGGACGGACAGATTTGCCGAGAGAGTCAAAAACAGAGAATTTTTTCAGGAGGTCTTTGGAAGAATTTGAACGGAGCATTTTCCTCAGATTGATACTCATCGTCATCAGCGTCATCGTCCTGATCCCAATCCTCATTTCTTGGACAGCCCCCGTCCTGTTCCCAACCAGCTGCGCATGGATCTCGCACAAGCCCCTCATGACTGTCGGGGTCTTCCTCATCATTCTGTCTCTAGCTGCCCTCGCATGTTTTTTCTTTGTTGCGGTCTGTTCTATAGTCCCTCGTCACTTTTTGCTGCTCATTCTCTACCTGTTGATCATGATTATCCCCCTACTTTACCTCGACGTCGTCTCCTTCAATTTCTTCTACAAGAGCGGAGATGTGTTGCCCGGGAAGGAGTACAAGGAGTATCAGCTCGGGGACTACCCGGCATGGCTGCAGAAGAGGGTCAACAGTACCAAGAGTTGGAACAAGATCACCACTTGCTTGCGGCACAATAGTGTTTGCCAGAGCTTGATCGATCATGGGTCTATCTACACAGCTGAGGATTTCTATCTCGAGGAGTTGTCCTCCGTTCAGGTAAAAATTTAAGAGAAAGTTGTAAGAAATGTTTCCGAAACTATAATAAAACTTAATTTTGTGTTTAGATCAAGAATTAGGTGATAAAAAAAAAAAAAAAAGTTGAGTTTGTTATCTTTTTCTTTATTTTTTTTTTCTCTTTGATAAGTTCGGATTCCGAACATAGTATCAAAGAAACTTGTAAGACATGTTTCCAAAAACTTTAATAAAACTTGAGAGGAACTTCTTCTTTACAAGCGTACTTCTCATAATTTTTACTTACCGTCTGTTCTGGCTACTAGCTGAAGCTCATTTTCTAAAAATAATGTAAGTAGTTGTTCTCAAAAGCGCACTTCTCATGAAAATATTTTAATGTTCATACTTCATGTTACTGTTTTTATTCAGTTTACTAATTTCTTTTTATATGTTTCCTTCGCAGTCGGGTTGCTGCAAGCCATCAAATGACTGCAATTTTGGCTATGTTAGTCCAACCAACTGGACTGCCACAGCCAACTCTTCGTTTGCCAATTCGGATTGCAGCCTGTGGAGCAATGACCCAAATGTACTGTGCTTCGACTGTCAATCATGCAAGGCTGGGTGGCTGGATAACCTCAGCAGTTCCTTTGGATCGATGGCTACAATGACCCTTTGGGACGTCGTGGGATGGAAATAGAAATGAAGGGAAAGATAGTGAGAGAAATTGTAGGAAAAACAGTTTTCTCTAGTTACTTGTGTAGTCCTATGACCCGTTGCTTTGCAGGATGTATTTTTTTTTTTTTTTTAAATTTCAATGAAATAAATGCATTATGCACTAAAATGAGTACATCTTCTTGGGTGATCCGTCACACCTTAAGTCACTGATTCGCAAAGTACTAAAGTGAGTACATATTTCAAGAGCTGAGAGCACGCCTTTAGAGCGCGAGACTCGTACATAATATACTATTTAAATACGAATACAGAGGCAAATACATATTTTTGAAATAACATTTATTATTTGTATGCATCAATTACTTTAGAAATACCTAAATTTATGGTATTTAAAATAAAAACAAATAGTCATTTCTTTATGAAATTACAAATTTTTTTTTAAAATTTCAATAAAAGATGTGTTATTATGTGTTTTAATATCATAACAATACATATGTCAACTAACTATTAATCTAAATTAGAATTCAAGAATCTGACCATTTAAATTCGAGGATTTGATTATTTGAATTTGTGAATTTAATTTGATTATTTTTTGAAAATTTAACTATTTGAGTTTGTGAATTTAACAAAAGTTAGCTCCTAGTTCATCAGTTCAAATATTAAAGCTCAGTTCGTTCACCTAATTAGAAAGATTGTGTAAATTAAGTCACAACTTATTTGGTTATAGACTCTAATGTTACATAGGAAAAACTATCCACTAACGTAACTCATTTGTAGTCCCCCAAATATAGAAAACAAAATACAGTAATTAGGTAGCACTCATTGTTTAGTACTTATTTTTATTAAAAAGTGACATGTACTATTTTATTACATTATCAACATGACAGAATTTGACAAACACGACCCCAAAAAACTTCTGCGACCACATATTGGCTATGGGAAATGCTAAACACAGGCGAATTAACAGTCATTTTTTGACAGGCGCGATGTTGTAACGCCACGTATCATTGAATTCAAAAGCTGAAACGGAAACGTGAAAGCACCGATTGTGTTATTTTGTGAGTGGACGTGACTGTTGAGCACTGTTGGAATAAAAAACTCTCTCATATCAAAGGAAGACAAGATAAAAAAATAATAAAAAAATTAAAATACAGCCTAGGGTACCGCGGGAAAAGAGATGTAAACATGCAAACCACGGGAACAATGTAGATCCAGAAGAAGAAAACAAAAACAGAGAGAAGAAAAACAAATATTGGGGGACCGCCATTGAAGACTTTGTTTTATGAAATCTGAAGCTTCTGATTTGCATTATAACCTGTAAGTACAACCTATTCAACTTTCAACCTCTTTAATATTTATTTACACGAGTCTTGGTTTCACTTACGTGCATATATATGTGTGTGTATATATTATATATATATATATATATATATTATATGTAGATTAGTAGCTATGTGTGTATTTTATATTTTATTTGTTATTATATGGATTATACATATCTAATTAGGTGTATACATAATTGATTCTAAAATAACCCTAACTAATTAGAATAGTAACATTAGATTTGATGAACTTTTGCTTGAACGTTTGGGTTGTAAATCAAAATCAGAAAAATAATGTAAAATGATAAAAATCTAATTTGTTTATTCCATTTTTAGATTGAGGAATAATTTACAAACTAGTTAACATTGTCCCATATAAACTCATTTAATTTTTTAATGTGATTTTATATAGAAATATGTTTTTTTTTTTTTTTGTGTATTCATTCCAATATCATGTCCCTTCTTACTTGTGTAGGTAATCATGGTAGTAAATTTTGATTTGAATTTGTCCGAATATTGTAATCCCACTAGCCATGTGAGAGTGAAGACATGCTAAATAGTGACAGATGCATGGAAAAAGGGCATTGTGATATTGAAGGTAGTTCCAATACATTAGACAAGAAGTTGATTAATGAAGATAAAAAAAGTTTGGAACCTTTCATAGGAATGGAATTTAATTCAAAGGATGATGCATATTCATTCTACCTAGAGTATGCTAAGTTTATGGGATTTGGCATGTCAACAAAAGCTAGTCGTCGTTCAAAAAGAATTGAAAAGTTCATTGATGCAAAACTTGCTTGTACAAGATAAGGGACAAAACGTGAATATAATGCCATTAATCCCCAACCTTGTTTGAAGATTGATCGTAGGGCAACCTTACATGTAAAGAGAAGGCAAGATGGGAAATGGTATGTGCATGATTTTGTCAAAGAACATAATTATGAACTCTTTCCAGGTCATTCGCACTACTTTCCATGCCATCGGGGCATTAATTCAACCAAGAAAAATTGCATTAACACTTTACATGGAGTTGGGGTGGGCACAAGTAAGATTTTTGCAGCAATGGCAAAACAAGTTGGTGGGTATGAAAATATTGGTTGTCTTGAAAAAGATATAAGAAATTATCTTGACAAAGAACGCCGTTTGACTCTAGAATCCGGGGATGCTCAAGCAATGCTTGAACTTTTCACACAAATGCATAAGGAGAACTCGAGTTTTTTTTATGCAATGGATTTGGATGAAGAGCAACGGTTGAAAAATGTCTTTTGGGTTGATGCTAAGGGGAGAGAAGCCTATAAGAACTTTGGAGATGTTGTCTCTTTTGATACAACATACATCACAAATAAGTACAAAATGCCTTTTGCCCCTTTTATTGGTGTGAACAATCATTTTCAATCTACTTTGCTTGGGTGTGCATTGCTTGCTGATGAAACAACATCAACATTTGTTTGGCTAATGAAGACATGGGTGAGGGCAATGGGTGGAAAAGCTCCAAATGCAATAATAACGGATCAAGATAAAGCTATGAAAGCTGCCATTGCAATAGTCTTTCCAAATGCACGACATCGTTTTTGTTTATGGCATATATTGAGAAAAGTCCCTGAAAAACTTGCTCATGTAATAAGAAAGTATGATGTGTTTATGAAAAAATTCAACAAATGCATATATAGGTCATGGACGGAGGAACAATTTGAGAAAAGATGGAGGAAAATGGTTGAAAGATTTGAGTTGGTCGAGGATGAATGGGTTCAATCTTTATTTGAAGACCGCAAGCAATGGATACCCTCTTTTATGAGAAGTACTTTCTTTGCCGGTATGTCAACAACTCAAAGGTAAGAAAGTATAAACTCTTTTTTTGACAAGTACGTAAATAAAAAAACTACATTGAAGGAGTTTGTTGAACAATAAAAAGTAGCTTTACAAGATAGACAAGAAGTTGAAACTCATGCCGATTTTAACACATGGCACAAGAAACCGGCTTTGAAAACCCCTTCTCTTTTTGAAAAACAATTGTCCTTGGTCTACACACATGAAATTTTCAAAAAGTTTCAAGAAGAGGTTTTCGGAATATGGGCATGTCATCCTATGAAAGAGACCGAAAATGGGTTGGATATGACCTTTAAAATTCAATATTTTGATAAAAAAAGAAGATTTCATAGTGGAGTGGGATGCAACTACGGAAGAGATTTCTTGTTTATGCTGGTCATTTGAGTACAATGGATATCTTTGTAGGCATGTGATGGCGGTTCTCCAATACTCCAGAGTGTTTACCATTCCATCTCGCTACACATTGAATCGATGGTCTAAAGACGCAAAAGATAAGTCAAACATAAGGCATGTACAAAGAGAAGTGTCACCCAAAGAAAAATGTTACAATGACTTGCATCAGCTGGCTATGAAATTGGTTGATGAAGGATCACGCTCTAATGAGAGCTATGATGTTGCATGTCATAATTTAAAGGATACCTTACAACATTGTGTGGGCATCAACGAGTCCATTAGGTACTATGCAAATCAACTTGTGAAGCCTGCAACCCCAATAATATTGGCAAAGAAAATGTTAGTAGTAACATATCATGCCAACTTAGGGTGCTTGACCCTCAAGTGTCAAAGACAAAAGGGGCCCCAAAAAGGATGAAGCATGGAATTGAGAAGGCGTCCAAAAGCATAAGAAGAAACAAAACTAGAAAGGTTAGTTTTAAATTCTTATTTACTATATGTGCTTATATATGTTTTTGAACTTATTTTTGTACAAGGTTTTCTCTTTTTATGAATCATAGGTGCAATCAAGTTTGAAAGATCATAATGTTGAAAATGTTGACAATTCACAAGGATGTTCCAAAGATATGGTATGACTTAACATGTTATCATTAATAATTTTTCTATTATATTTTGACACTTCTTTTGTACTCTTTACAGGATTTATATGGGTTGGTACCATTGAGCGCTTATGATTCTTGTACACAATCTACAAATGATGGTAATTTTATTTTTGTTTTTTCATTCTAAATTGATTGTCAACTTTTTTGAAATATTCATGCAAAATTCTGATAGTATTGATTTTGTGTTTATAGGGACTATTGGACAAATGTTGACCAACAATGTGTAATATGCTACCATTAAGAATTTTTTGAGGTATGAGAAAGTACATATTATTGTAGATCACATATGAATTCAATAAAGTTTTGATGCAAGTCATATTTGGTTTTTTGTATTTTTTCAGGTTTAGAATTTTCATGTTGAAGACACTGATTAACATATGAAAGTTTACTTCTGAGAGAAAAAAAGAGCTTCATGACCATATAAAGATTTTTGAGTCTCTATTTTTTGTAATTTATATAATTATTCAGAAGGAACTTGGAACCAAATTCCTTCCTTATATTTAATGTCGCTCACTATGACGTGTCATCTTTTTTTCGTAATTATTACACTTTCTATGTTTTTGAAAATATATGTATTATTTGCAGGCTTATAGTGTTGGTGTTGCTTACAGTGTCCATTTATTTTACTTGGTGGATAATTTATTTTCATTATGTAGTTAGAGATAAGATGATAAAAATTGTAAAAGGCCAATTTTGTGTTTTAATACCATTTGTATGGACTTACAATTAAATTGGTAAGTCACTGTTTGTTACCTAGTTCAATTTGAAGTAAGGCTTAATGAAGTGAATGAAGGATCTTCCACATCATGATTGGTGAAAGAGGCAGGTAAAATTTGAAGTGAGGCTTAAAGCTATTTCTGCAACGTGTCCCTGAGAAATCGCTACAATTTGAACATGAACTAAAATATAGGTGAAAGTGGCAGGTAAAATTTTGTATTTGTGGAAGTTAAGGATGGCTTCAGGGCATGTTCAGCATAAGTTAAGTTAAATTCTATCTTATTTTTAATAGAAAAACTCTATCCATATTCCACTCTAAATTCGTGACGAGTTGAACCTTCTTATCTATCTTGGTCCTTGTCCCACTTAAGTTGATTTGAATTTGAATTGAAACGAGTTAAAACTATATAATTAACATAAAAATAATTCTCAAAAAATAAGAATGATGCAAATTATACAAGTATTTACATCATGAAGTTGATATGAAAAAAAAACTAAATCTCAATAATAAGAAGTAACATTCAAACTTAACAATTACTTATATATAATAAGAATATTTTGTATCATCAAAATATATAAAAAAAATATTTAGAGATTTAATAATATAATCAGAATGGAGTCAAGACTACCTAAATCCTATCCTGTCCTAAATCAGTTTTGAATTATAAGTTTTTTTTTTTCATATATCACTTTTAACCCATTTATTTATATCTTTAACCCTTGCCATCCCAAATCAAAAAACAGAAAAAAAAAAAAAAAAAAAACCGTTGCCATCAAAAGCGCAAGCAACGTGGGTTCGAGTTTTTGTAGTGAAATTACCATCCGACGCTTTGATTTTTATGGCAGTTGTTAGACTATACATGTTTCTGGTGAGATGTCAAAAGTAAGAATTTGAGTAATATAAACTTCTATGTCACTAGGTGAGAGTATCATATAGCCTTCTCAAAAAAGTTATTCACCTTTAAAATATGATAAGAGAAAAAGTGATTGGACTTTTAAATCAAGCGTCAGAATGTGTAACTTTTTGTTTCTCTGGTTGCCGGTTTAAGTTTAAAAGGCATTTGATACGCGGCGTTACAACATCGCGCCTATCAAAAAATGACTGTTAATTCGCCTGTGTTTAGCATCCCTCATTGGCTATATATCATTTTAGTTTGGTAACGTACCTTAAAATGAAAAATAAGATATTTATGGATGTCCACCCATAACTGGAATTTGAACCACCACGATATATATTTTATATTCAACTTGTTCCCTTCGTAAAATTAGCTTTTTATCCTACAGCATATTACATTTGTTTTTTATACAATAAGGTCATGCATGTCATGAGTGGGATAGACAATGGTAAGCAGTTTAAGAAAATGAGAAGAAATAGAGAGAAACTATTTTTAGTAAATTGAATGGCACAATTGTCCTCAAATGTGCATTTCCTTTCCTTTTTGGTTCTAAATAATGAATTTTTTTTTGTTCTTTTTTTTCGTTGTATTCACAGGGTCCACGCTTTAAACATAGTTACTAGGAAATTGTATTCCAGAGGGGGAAACCCGCTTTTCCCAAAATTTGCTTCTAAAACGAAGAACGAAACTCTCAAAAAATTATAAGAGAAATTTGAAAAAAAATTTTATGAGATGTTTTTGAACCTCTTAACATGATCTAAAAAAACCTGTCAGAAACTCATAAAAAAAAAAAACGTCATGCAAACTTCTTAAAAACTCGTTTCTTAGAACTTATAGTATTTTTCATGGTCTCATATTTTCCTTTTTTAACCATGATATCTGATGATTTTAATAAATTTCTATAAATATTATGCAGCATTAGTATTTTACTTGATTCAAATAGTATTCTAATAATTTATATTGCCTCTCTTAAGGTAGTTAATAAATTTTTTATAAATATCCTAATTAATTTTATATCACTTAGCGTTTCTTATCTTTCATAATTTTTTAAGTCATGTTTCATGCTTCCATTACCTGCATCGTTCCCAGCTTCCGCTTTTCCTTTGTCTTTCGAGAACTATAGATGGTTTTACAAAATCAAATTATTTTTGAATAATTTTATAAAATTATTATCTTTTTAATGTCGTTAATTGCCCCAATTGTTCTCCATGTGCTCATGGTTCTATACATACACAACGAGAAGTAGTTCATTCGAAAAAATATTTGATAAAAACGAATTATGAAATCCAAAAGCAAGCGAACTATAATTATGAGAAAACTCATTTTAGAGGAGAAAACACATTTTTCGGAAATGTATTTTCAATACTGGTACGAAATTCTTTTGGAAACTTTAGAGAAATGTTTAGAAAATCCAAGAGAAATGTTTTACGAACTTTTAGGATTCTTAATGGAAACTATTGAAAAACATTGAGAAAATGATTCAGAAACTTGAAATATTAATTTTTAGACATTTTTTTCTTAAGTTTTAACTAAGTATCTATGAAATTATTCATATAAGTTTCTACCAAGCTTTTCAAAAGTCTCTACTAAGTTTCTTAGAAGTTTCCTTTGAGTTCAACAAAAGTTTTCTAATCAGATTTCTATTAAGTTTTTCAATCCTTTCCCGCTTTCTATTTTCTCTTATATTTTTTATTCGCGTTTCTGATTCCATTTTCTCTAAAGTTTTTCGCTTCGGGTTCCCAGTTTAGTAATTACGGTTTGAAGTTTGAACAACCCGGATTTTTTCTATCGTACACGACATAGTCCAATAGGGATGGCGGTCACAATTTTTGGTGAAACGCCATGTCCACCCACGCATATTTCTCAAAGAAGATTGGTTTTGTAGACATCTTTCTCTCAAATAAATATATACATATGTATATATAGTCAATCAAAATATCAAAATGTATTCTTTCAGATTCCTATCGTTGTCCAATTTTGTTTTATTTTTTAAAATCAATGTATGCGGAGCCCAAAATTAACGTGAGGGGGGCAATCTAGGATGACGAATTAATGAATTACGACTCCAAAGCATAATTATAAGCAGAACTAGAATAAAGGCTATTCTCTATACCAATTTAAGATATGGAAGTACAAAAGAATAATCCTGGCGATACGCGCATAAACTATTAAATTAAAAATAAATAATAATCTTAGTTTTGGAATCGAATTGCTTGACTAGCTTTTCACTACTTGAGAATTTTCTAATGAATTTTCTTTTCAATAATTTTCTCTATCTCTTATTCAATCAAAAAGAGTCCAAGTAATATATGTAGAGTTCTGCTTTTCTTGTTTTCGTTTTTTCCTCATTGGCTTGCAATAGTTATTACACTCTAATTCTGTTTGACCCAAATTTTAAAGTTTCACAATTTTGAGAAACACTTGGATAAATAGCTGTGTCCGATTAATAGCTATAGACATACGGACATGAGATAGTTATCGTTATATGGGCATATATATATAGATGCATGTAAGCAAATAATTTGGTTAAGAGATACGGTAAGGATACTTGTATAAATAATGTGATAAGCAACTCTATCCGTATGAGAATGAAATTTTACAATTAAAGCCTTCATTTTTATTTATCGCAATTAAACTCTTGCGTTTTCAATTTGTTGCAATATCAACTTTCTATGAATTTATATTTGGGGAATAGATAAAAAAAAAAAATTCACATGTAATAAGCCCATGACATTTTCAAGGAGCAAATATATAAAATTCAATCCCTTTCCTACCCCAAAAGTTCATATATATCTCTCGCAAATCGAATTTGAGGCTTTTGTATGAAGTCTAATTGTATTATATGCATCACAAAGTTGATTTGATAATAATTAATAAAAGAGAAGAGAGAAGTGTATAATGTAACTTTATTATTATATATACTTGTGTATAAAACACAAGCTTTTTTAAATAATAAATTGGTGGATATAATTGATATTGAATATAAAATAATAACAATAATTTCTGTTTTACCTCTGTTTCCTTAAATTTCAAAGGGGAAGGGAGGTGAAGACGTGCTTAAAAAAGTGGGTTCTTTCATCCCTTCATTCACTTTCCTTTCCTTTCTTGTTAGCACTTATGTTAGTTGACAAATTTCGTATACTAAAACACTTTATTTGTAATATCTTCTTATTCTCTATGTAATGGTTAGCTACATAGATTATAAAAATTATAAAAAAGTTTTTTGTTTGGTGAGGTGGGTATGTTGCTCAATCTAATGCTAAGCAGGGATTGAATAACATCCTGGAAGGTCTACACCTTCAATTCAAAATTGCAGTATTCGCCAAGCTCTCACCTCATCGAGAATTAGAGAATTTGGCTAGAGACCGTCGCTACCTTCTTGCCCCAATGAGATTGACGATTTTTTTGCTAGTGAGCTTCATTACATTCTCACCACCTTCTTGCTCCAACGAGATTGTGAAGAGTCTTCTCGCCACTTTCTTGCCCTAGTGAGAATTGGCCACCTTATAGTTTTGGAAACTTTAAAATTTTAATTTTAAAAAGTTTTGGACTGATTTGAAAGTCTAGAGTTACTCAAGGTCTCCTACTATAAATATGAGGTTAGAAAAAGGCCAAAATCAACTTTTTACACCTCCTTTCTGCAAACCTGAAAGAGTTATGAACTATTAAAGAGACATCATTAAAAGAGCTTATTGTTTATATGAACAAGATATCATAGAAGCCTCTTTGTGTTCTTTGGCAAGAATAAGAACTTCAAATCTTTATCAACTTAGTCTTGATAGTGCATTAAGATGAAAATTCGTGGCGTGAAATTCATTATGGTTCAAGCATAGAAGAATGGTAACTAGAGGTGTGTGCCAGCAAGATTAGTTCAACTCATAGTTGTTAATCATGTACCGATTAACATACTATTTTTATCATTGGTACGATACGTACCAGTACCGATGCGTTTTAACGTATCGTTTTGAATTTATTATTATAAAAATATGTAAATATTTATAAATGTTAATATACATAGTATGCCTTTACTTATATGAAATATTGTTCAAAGTTGAACTATTTAAACATAAATAATAAATAAATGGGACAAACATTATGATATTACTTATAATAAACATTATTTATAGATGAAGTTTGTTTGTGGTAGTCTTATAACAAACTAAAATCAGATACCTTTACTTTAACAGATATATTAAATTTTAAATTGCTTAGCAATAAAAAATAAAAAGTTGTAGTTAGACAACTTAGATGATATATAATATATCGGTTATGTAATAGGTGTACTTAGTTTCATAGAGAGATGTAGTGATATGTTTATATGCTTGAAGGCTTGCAGGCTTTTGTGGGTAGCGATGATTGCTTTGTTCGCTAGTCTGCTGTGGCCAGTAGCAATAAACGCGTTATGAAGAAAAGCTTCGAGATCTCAAATTTTGAACAAGCCGAGCGACAAAGGCCTGTACTCCGGAACGAATGAAATGGCCCAAAAAGGATGAAAAATGTCGAAAAAGGGTAGATACTTAACCGAAACGAAACCTCGCATGAGTTGCTCCGTTTTTCCTATGAATCGGTCCGTATCAGCCGGTGCGAATTGGTATCAATAACTATGGTTTATCTTAGAGTTAGTATAATGGTAAGTTGCTCTTGTGAACCGTATGTTATTCATAGTACTTGGAGATTAGACTTGAATATCTAGTTCTTGGTAAATTTCGACGGTGTTATGGTATTTAACATTTAAGCAATTACTAAAGCACCGTATCGTGGCAGGATCGGTATGTGATCGTGGAGTTCGATCAATACAAAGAGAACACGTCTGAAAGTGCGAGAATTCGTCACCTGAAAATTGAGTTATCTAAAGTTGGGTTGTAAGTTGATTTTCTTGTATTCAATTCTTGATAGTAATTGCTTGGCTAGATTAGGTCCGGTGATTTTTACTCGATTTGGATTTTCACACTAAAAATATCGTGTCTTGTCTTATGTGTGATTGATTTATTTTTGCTTATGCTTGACATTGAGTAGCAGATTAGATTGAATAACTAGTTATAATCAAGCACCCCACCAAGTAAAGTTAAATCTATGTAGTCCGATAAATTTTCAATCCTTGAAGCCTCATCCTACAAATAAAATGCACAATGCTACATGTCGTGTCTCAATTTTTACTTGAGCTCTTTTAGCTCCAAAAAAAGACCGATATTCTCTCTGTTAGAACTCACCTTTCTAAAAGGACAAGTGTGACGGAGATTTTATCTTGAAAATTGATTTAAACAAAGACTTTCGAAAAAATTTAGAGTCACCACCTAACATAATTAAAAATGTGTTAGGTCACCTAAAGCTAATTGCAATCCGAAAATATTTTAAAAATGCCTTCGTAATAAAGTTATTTGTAAACAAGGTTTTTAGCAACTTTTTTGAAAGCTTTTTAAAGACCTTTTGTAAACATAACCCCGAGTTAGTGTCTAAATTAGAAATATATGGTTCGGAAGTTGGTTATATGTAGAAAAAATATCCTAAGATCATTACCTTATCCCGTCTTTTTGGTACCTACATGTTAATTCACCCTAAATTCATTGTTAATCTCCAATTACTTAATATCCACTATGTCCACTTATGTAGTTTCAAAAATAGAGGTTTAGTCATCATTTTTGGATGATGCATGATGCATGTTTTCTAAAAGACATTTGAAAGAGTGGGATATTTTTGAAATTTGATTTTTGAAGAGTAATTTTGAAGAAAAAAATGTTCTAAATGGACATTTTGACTTAAGGTTTATGACCATAACTATTTAGGTTGCCTATATATCTCATTTGGTGAGAATCAGGTCATTCATAGTTCATGCAAGAACACTATTTGAAAATAGACTGGAGAGAGCCTAGGATGTTTTGGAATTTGAATTAAGAGAGTTTAACTTGAAAAATGAATTCAATAGAGTTTTGAGATGTGTTTTTGAAATGTGCTTTGAAATCTACTCGAACGAGTTTTAAGACATGTTTTAAAATCAACTCAAGGGAGTTTTGAAAAGTGTTTTAAAATCAAATCAAGAGAGTTTTAGAAGTATTTTGAAATCAACTTAAGAGAGTTTTGAAATTAGTTTTTGAAATCTTGATTTGAAGATTTTGGGGATGAAATTTGGATTGAAATAGAGTAAAAGCCCTTGTAAACTTGTCTTTGAAAAGTACTGAAAATTGGTTTTCTATGTCTTATAAAAGGCTTGTTTGTATATTTCGTTACCTTTAAGAAATTAGTTATTGATTAAACTAACCTCCCCATAAGTTTATAATTTTTGAAAAATGCTTTTTAGAGAAAGGGATTTCTTTAAGTGTTTTGGAAACTTTGGAGTTATAGAACCCTCCTTAATATCTCACTTTTCTTGAAAAATCATAATCAATAAATGACTAAGATTATCCCAATAATGTGATTTTTAATATCCTTTTTCAATGAGATTTTGAAAACTTCAGGGCATGAAACCACAATATGAACCATGAAGGTGTCAATCAATATGTCACCATCCTTTGGAGACTATAAACATGAGAGGGTTAGGACCATCCTTAGGGTTATGAGCTTTTACAAAAAATTTTATAAAGTAGTTTTTGAAAATGGTAAGTGTCTAGCCTTCTTTGGTTATGACAAGTTCAAGAGAAATTTTAAATGCAATTTGAGAAGGTTATAGAAAGTATTTGAAAATGTTTTGTCAACATAACTTTTGAATACTTAAGAGAGTGAAAATTTTGGGAAAAACATATGAAAATCATTTTGGAATTTGAGGCTTGGAATTAGGACCTATGGTTAGGTTGACTTAGGGTTAGCTAACCTTGGTTTAGGTTGACCTATTGTTAAATAACCTAGGTTAGGTCGACCTAGGGTTTTGGGACCTCAAGAGAGAAACTAGGGTTTTGGAAACCTAGGGAGCAAAACTATGTTCAAAACCTAGTGGTTTTGGAAGGTAATTTTGAACTAGGGTTTTGAATTTAGTGGTTTTTAAGAGAGGTTTTGAACTAGGGATTTTGGACCTAGTGGTCTTCAAATGTAGTTTTGAACTAGGTTTTGAATCTAGTGGTTTTTAGGTGAGCTTATGAACTAGGGTTTTGGAGCTAATGGTTTTCAAAGGTGGTTTTGAACCTAGTGGTTTTATAAGATTTGAAAAGGGTCTTTTATGTAGGAAACTTGAAAAATCACTTTAGAATACTATGATTTTATGCAAAAACTTTATGATTTTACATAGAAAACCTATCATTTTAGGTGAAGAACTTTAAAGAAACACTTAGGAAAGTGTCATTTCATGTAACAAAAGTTATGATTTCATGTGAAACTCTTTTGGAAAATCAACTCAAGAGAGTTGTGGATTTTGAAAACTATTTTTATGAAAACTCAAGAAAGCCAAATTTTAGAAAGTCACTAAAGAAATGGTTGTTTTGAAAACCATTTAAGCATAAAATTAAGAGACTAAAACTTCTAAAAACTACTCTAGAAAGAGTTGTTTTGAAAACCATTTAGAACTACTCAAATGAGCCTATGATTCATATGGTTGATTTCTAAAAATCACCCAAGAGAGGGTTGTCTTGGAACTATTTCAATCATAAACCCAAGAGAGAAAAATTTGAAAACCACTCTAGAAAGGGTTATTTTGAAAATCACTTTAACAAATTGAAAACCTCAAGTGAGCTATGATTCATATGGTTGATTTTTGAAAACTTCTCAAGAGAAAATTGTCTTGAAACTATTTCAATCACAAACTCAAGAGACCAAAACTTTGAAAACCACTCTAGAGATGATTGCTTTGAAAATTATTTTAACTTATTAAAACCACTCAAGTGAATATGTGATTAATACGGTTGATTTTTGAAAACCACTCAAGAGAAAATTTTCTTGGAACCATCTCAATCACAAACTCAAATGAGCAAAACTTTATAAAAATCACTCTAAAGAGGGTTGTTTTGAAAACTCTTTTGTACAAAACTCAATGAAGTAAACTGAAATAATGCAACCCAGATGGGTATATGGTTTTGAAGGCATTCTAAGACATAGAAACTTTGAGTTTTTGGTAGGAACATTAAGGAATCCCAATTTGGAGAGCTTTAGAGAGACTCTTGGAAAACTCTTTGAAATGGACTTTGAAAAGCTTTTGAAAATGAAATTAATAGATATTTGAAAAAGGTTTTAAACAGCCAAAATAACTCCAATGCATGTATAACATAATCATTACAACAAGTATAATGCAAAGGATATAAACATTCAAGGTTAGGTTTCACCAAATTGGAAGGTACTCCAAGATCATACCATCTACAACTAGGCCTATGTGATATCCCCGGAAGCTATGGGTCTCATAGGCTTTCGTCTAGGCATGGTTTTGAAGCTCTCTTATTTCAAACATACAAGAAAGTGGGGTAAAAGATAGAGATTAAAATGGAGAATAGCTCATGTGAGCTAGAGGGAGAAGAGAGAGTGGGGCATACATAAGCTTAAATAGAGTATACATTTAATCTTGTAATCTTCAATCCACCATTGCTAAAGCTTGATCTTTATATGAGTTGGATTTCTTTTTGAATTTGAGAGAATTAAAGCTTTTTTGGAATTTTGGATTTTTGGAGTGAATTGGGCAGAATTTATCCACTGTTTTCGACTCTAAAATATACAATGGGATGGCCTACTATTTATAGGCATTTTGTTTTGGTCCCTAGCATGTATTACATACTTAGGGACTCAGTCTATAAGAGAGTGCCATGTGGCACCCTTATACTTCAAATTAGGTTGCAATACAAGTTTTGTCTCGATCTGATCAAAATGAGTGCATATAGCTTACTCTGCTAGGCCAAAAAATTTAATGCTTGCTTCTCTTCCATATTTGTGCTATTTGGGTAAGATTTAGGAAAATCAAGCACGTTGGCAAAGTTCCCATACAATTTCTCTTGAACTTAATATCCTCAGGAAGCCTTGGATTATTCCAGATGATAGAGATATCACCTTAAGAAGCAAGCTTAAAAATAAGCTTTTGAAAGTGTCTGCGAGACGCTCAGTTGGTTTTTCAAAATGCCTTTCTTTGATCCATTCTATCGTGGCCTTCAGGAAGCGATCACCTTGATCGAATTGTACCGATAGAAAACTCTCTATAAAGACATCAGGGAATTCCCAGATTTATGCATTTTGCTAACCGTTTGACTGTGCGTTATAACCAATGAATTTGGAATTGACACGGGAAACAGGAGGTGTCCTTTTTTTGTTTTCCCAAGTCCCCGAAAGTACCCTTTTTTGAGCCATTCGATCACAACCTCTGGGTAAAGTTATCGACAATTGGACTATACTAATGGAAAGCCTATTGCTCAAACTTCTGGGAATTTGCTAATACACATGTTTTGTCAATCATTTAACGGTGCATTTTAGTTCAACAAATGAAGGAAAGTTTGACTTTGGAGAAGTGTTTGTGACACGGTTCTCAAAAATTTTGTTGATTAAAGAGTTTTTCAAGTTAGAGGACTTGCCTAGAAATGCTAGGGACTTTCTTTAGAGTTTTCTAGAGCCAGTGTGGTCTTGAGAATACACTCAAGCACTACAAGAAATTGGTCTTTTAGCGAGAAAATAATTCGTCACTAAAAATCACGTATTCGTTGCTAAAACGTTTTTGCAAGGGAATACGTGATTTTCTTTAGGAATACGTGTATTCGTCACTCGTTGCCAGCTCGTTGTTAAAGGGTCATCTCGAATTCTCTTTTGTGAAAAACATACAAGTCCTTACCACAAATACATTTTTAGCAACAAAATTAGCTTGACACCAAAACTTTTTTATTTTGCGACACAATTCATTCCTCGCATAAGTTTCGACGCTAAATGTCTTTATTTCTTCGTAAAAATTCTATTATGAAAATTGTTTATGACTAACTTTAGCAGCAAGCTTATCATCGCAAAAGAATATTATACATTTGACTCTGATGGGTTATGGTTGCTGGCAAATCGTTGCAAAAAAATATTAGACATTTAGCGATGATGTGTTCTGATTGCTAGCTTGTTGTCATAAAAGTATATTAGATGTTTAGCGACCATGAATTCTAGTTGCTAGCACGTCGTCGCAAAAACATATTAGACATTTAACGACTATGAGTTCTAGTTGCTAACGTGTCGTCGCAAAAGAATATTAAAAATTTAATAACAATAGCTTCTGGTTGCTAAATATTAATTTTAGCGACGAATTTTCTCCTTGCAAGAAGACATACAATAAAACCACCATTCATATTTGTGGCATAGTTGTTTTGTTGCTAATATGATTTTTCCTTGTTAAATACACAATATCTAATTTGCAATAATGGTTTATTTCTTGCTAAAAGTGGCTACTGCTACTATTTACTCTTTTAAATTTCCCTTACTATGCATTCACAACCATACTATATTTCCAAACATACATCCATTAAAAAAAATATAAAGAAGTTCTAAAAAATATCATAAAAACACTTGTGAAGTTTACAAATATTTCCAACATCTATAGTTCAAATCCACAAAATTATGCTCAAAAAGTAAATGCATAGAGACAAAATACCCCAAAAAAGATTCAGATGTGAGCTTCTCTCATACAAGAAGCACAAAATTGTAACAGTAATAATCCATTACCCAAAAGCATAAAAATAAATTTAGAATTAAATTTCTCTACCATCTAATATTTCATCAATCTCTATCCTGCAAAAGGTGTCGTACCTTAATCAATAATCTGCATATAAGACAAGATATAAGAATTATTATAAAACCAAGAGTAATGACAAACTAATAAACTTGAAGGTCTACTGCCAAAACAAAATATAGATGAACTTTGAAAGAGAGAACACTTCACTAATATCATTACCCAAAAAAAAAAAAAATTATAGGACCAAAGATAACAAGGGAGAAGTCATAAGTATAGAATCAAAGATTGACTGTCTTTGTAATCAACCAAGTGTGCATGTGTTTGTCAAAGTAACTTGCTTTCCTAACAGATCATAGAACAATCAGAGGCATAATGTGAAACTAATGGTTTCAGTAAGCATAATGTGAAACTGATGGACATTAGAAGATCTTGAGATCAAAGTCAGTCTTTGTTTTGTAATAATTCAGAAGCATTCTAGGATTATTTATTGAGAGTAGTTTACTTAAGTTGTTAAGTTGTATAAGACTTAATCATCAAGTAGCTATAAACTAAGTCAAGTATGTTGATAACAACCTCCAGTGTTAGGGAACAAGTCAAATTGTCCAAAAAGAGGGGTTGATCCTGTTTTTCAACCCACTTCACATGGAAATCTGAATCTATTGGAAGTTAATCAACAAGAAAATCTTACATGGTTGCCTGCTGAATCTGTCCTTGTTCTTAGGTGTGTTTAGTCAAGAGTCTCATAAATATTTTCTATATTTTTCTTGTCTTCTCTATAAATGGTGGTAGTTAAAGATTGATTGTCCTTGTAATCAACCAAGTGTGTGTGTGTTTGTCAAAGTGACCTGCTTTCCGAACAGATCATAGAACAATCAAAAGCATAATGTGAAACTAATGGTTTCAGCAAGCATAATGTGAAACTAATGGACATTGGAGGATCTTGAGATCAGAGTTAGTCTCTGTTTACTAATAATTTAGAAGCATTCTAGAATTGTTTATTGAGAGTAGTTTATTTAAGTTGTTAAGTTGTATAAGACTCAATCATCAAGTAGGTTATAAACTAAGTCAAACATGTATAACTAAGACAATTTCTTTTTTTGACATGTAACCCAAGCAACACATATTTAGAGTTTACAATTTGCATTCATACCTGATGATTGGGGTCTTACCATAAGTTGCATAAATATATCCAATCCTGCTCCTTTATATGTGAGGACCGGTTGGCGAGCCCTATTGGGTACGACTTGTCTGCAAAAGAATATTAAAAACCATCACCCAATTCTACAGAATATCAATATCTAACTTTCTAGATTCTCTTCATCTGATCTATAATATCTGCAACTTTTCCAAATTAGTTCTCTAGATTTTCCAAATATCCAAGTGTGCATCAAATCTTTCTATTCAAATGTTACAAAAATATGAAATATGGCATCTGCCAAACTACATATACAATGAGGTAATAGTGGCTAATCACTAAAATTTAAATGGACACAACAGGTTGCCAACCACCTAAAACATTCTATATGTAATTACTATCGCAGCATCAAGATTCCAAACACTTCATCTCATCCAAAATTTAATCTAAGTCTGCTTGCAATAACCAATCAAACCACCACAAAGAACAATCATTGCGCTCACTTCAGATAAAAGCAACAAAATATAATAAACCAGAAAGATGGTTAAAAACTAAAACAAAAATAAATATAAAAACAAATAAATTATTTTAAAGATTCTGCTTTAGTAACAATAAATTCTTGTAATAGGGCCAATTCAGAGTAGCGTGTCATTTTTCTTCAGTCCCAAGTAATGAAAACTTCCAATTTTCAAGAATTTAACATGTGGGTTTTCCCCTACTTTGTTAGATATTAACCTATTAGTTCCTCATAAATTTGTGACTCGAACACTTCGCATATTGGTCTAGTTTTCTAGCTATCAACTCATTAAGAATCATAATCACAATGGTAACACTAGTATAGAAACATTATACTGGCAGAGAAAATCTATGGAGATAAGAAAACACAAAAAAAAAAAAAAAAACCACATATAAGGAAATATTTTGGCAAAACAAAATATAGATGAACTTGTAATGAAAATCATAAAGGTTCAAGTTCACAGGCTAAAATAATGTACCAGTATTACTAGAAAACATAATGCTAAATTGTTATTGCAACAAGGTTAATTGAGATTGCATGTTAGCCATAGCCTTTTCCTGTTGCGTCTTCAACAATTAAAATTTCTCAATTGGATTAAACAAGTTTGTTGGCTTTGTGGTTTGGGATTCGGGATAAAGCAATTTGATTTCATCTCTCTTGGGTCATGAGTCATCTCTTAAAGTCTATGTGTTGGTATGATCAAATTTCTCAACTACACCACTACTTTTTCTCTTTTTATTTGTATGGACTCTCTGTTACCTCTTCAATTATTCTTGCATTTATCATTTGTTACTCACATTATAATACTATTTGTTTGTTACTCACATTATAATACTATTTGTTATATCTTAATTTAATTTTGTTTCGATGCTATCATTCTTAGTTGTGACCTGCATAGGTTCTACGTACAAATTTATTGTATGTGTTTTGGAGGAGTGCTAATAACATAGGACGTAGAGTGAAATTTTATTTTAATTTTAACTTTGGTTTTTTATAAGAGTTTCTCACCGACAGAGGTTTTTTTCCATAATGTAGCGTTTCATCTCATTATTTTTAACTTTTTTTCCCCTTAAAAGCCAATTGTTAGTGAATAAGTTATTTTTGATAAAGGAAAAAAGGGAAGATTAGTCTTAAACATTCTGCTAACTGCTTTAGATTTTTAAGCTTTGTGGACTGTTCAATTTCCTACACTATGAAACCATTATCTTTGACCACCAACATCATCCCCACAAATGACACATATCTATTGTATAAAATCATAGGCATGTTTCTATTTACGGTTTCTTTGTCCACTTACAAGTCAGAAAATTAAAAATTTCTGTGTCGAAAAATCATGTTTTCATATTTTTTTCATGTGCTGGGAATCCCCATTGTAGGTGAAAAATTGCAACTGGAAATTTGATCTACAAAAAAAAAAAAAAATGGGAAAATCATGGGTTGCTGGGAAATTCCCATTATACATGAAAAATGCCATTGGAATCACTTATGATTAATTGGTGTAGAACATTGCCAGTGAATTCAATTAGAATTCAATTATCATATATAATTAAATTAATACAACAACATGGGCAACTGATGAGTAATTGAAGCAAAGTTTTCTCTACTCTTTATCAGTGAAAAATAAAACATCCTCCCCTCCACCAGCACCCTCCCTTCCCTCTGTTGCCCTCCACCACCACTTTTGCCGGCGACCTCCCTCCCCTCTGCTGACCTCCACCACCACCATTAGAGCCTCCCCTACACTAGTACCCTTCCTCCCGTCTATGGCCCTCCACCACCACTAGAACCCTCCTCCCCCCTATGGCCCTCCATACCACCCCAAAACTCCAAAGTCACCACAATTCAACAACCAAATACAAAGAAAAATAATTACCGAACTACAGAGAGAGTGATGCACTTACAGTAGAGAGAGATATAGCAACATAATGTTCGAAGAGAGAGAGGGACGATGGCAGCGAACCATGTAGCTGGGAGGAGAGCAAGGGGTAGGGAGATAGTGAGTGTGGGAGGGATCATAGAGCGAGAGACAGCATACCGTACCCTTCTCGGCAGTCGGGGGATCGTTGGACTTCTCTGGTGGTGGATGAGAGAGAATGTTTGAGAGACCAGCAGAGAGAGAGAGAGAGAGTGAGAGAGAGAGAGAGAGAGAGAGAGAGAGAGAGAGAGAGAGAGAGAGAGAGAGAGAGAGAGAGAGAGAGAGAGAGAGAGAGAGAGAGAGAGAGAATGCGAGATGATTGCTGTGAGGAGAGGGCCGAAATTAGGGCAATTGGAATGAAAGGGGAAAATCTAGGTGCGAAATAAAATTAAAGGACCAAAGTGACGCCATTTAACTTGGATCAATTTTGCATCGCCAAGCATATATCATGGCAAAATCATATTTCGGAAATTGGATTTCTTTGGAACCATGTCCTTGTGTGAATTGGATTTTAAAATGGCAAAGGAAAGAGTTTCTAAGATAATTCCCTTTTTGTGTTTGGAATTAATTCATACGAATTAAAAGAAAGAATTTTAATTCTTCTTAATTGTTTAATGAGGAATTGAAAAGAAAAATATTTTGATGACACCGATGTCTCTAGATTAGGCTAGTCACATAAAGTTATAAAAAGAAAGGATGACAAGGTTGTAACTATCTACCACTTAAGAATTTATTATTTCCAATTCACATGAAATTTGACTATTTTTCAAAAGATTTTATGGTTTTTCATTTTTCTTTTTTCAAATCCCATCAAATCCAATCCTATTTTAAATTTTATTCATTCAAAACTAATGAAAATCCATCATTCCAATTGTTGAATTAACTAACTACCTAGATAGACCTACGTGCAACTCAAATGGATTGGTTGTTTAATAGTTAATTTGTTTGATTTTCTTTTTTAATATGGTACTGAAAGTAGTTTGGTTTTATGAGTTTGGACAAATCGTTTCTCAGACAGGTTGATGGTACAACTGGCCTCTCAAGTCCGATTTTCAAAACATTATATAATATATAAAATATTACGTACATGAAAAGGGGAGGGACTAACTACATTTATTTTACTTGTTTTTCACGTGTCAAAATATAAGAACCATTATATATGCTAGTTTCTTTTTTCAATATGAGTAATACATATTTTGTAAGTACAGATCATCTGTTAAAATTAGTCATGTAGGACATCTATTTCTATAACACATACAAAGTCCTCCTATAATGTTCGTACAATTAGGTTATGGACATGGGGTTGAGGCGCTTAGCTTGGTACTTGAGCCCTTTGGTAATCATCTCTAAACGTCCATTTGGAAGTGCTGTTAGTTTTTGTTTTTTATTGTGTCATAGGTGTGTGTTTTTGTTTTTTTATTTTTTATGGTCTAGTGATGGTATTTGTAGGTTACCATTCTGCTAACAATATCAGACCAATGTTTTAGAAACAGAGAACACATCCATTTTAGTATTTTTTTTTATTTTTTATTTTGAAAAAAATAAAAAATAAAAACAAAAAATATTTACCAAATGGACCTGACTATCCCCTGCCCAAAAACAATTTAAATGCTCAAATTCATACATTTAACCCATAAGTACTATTTTAAATAAATAAATATATATGTAACAACTAGTTATAAAATGATAGGTACATAGCTTAAGAGAGTAGGTTGGCTTCTTATAATTTATTAACCGAGTCATCCCAAAGCACTATAAATTAGGGGTTAACTTGAACGGGTTTGGTGACTAATAGGCTATATGTCCACCTTACCTCTTATTACCTTTCAATTAAAAACTTTTTTTGAATGATAACTAGTATAAATAGCCTTCATGTATAATTGCTACTTTTAGCGAGCAACTAATAATTTTCTTTCAAAAGACAATCTTATGATCACAATAAACAAGGAAATTTATCTCTCCTTGCTAATAATTCTTTCCCATCGAACAAAAGAATTACCCCTAGTTATTTTTGTGGTCACTATTATTGAGGACATTTACATGTTGTCATTATAACATAAAGTGATTATTTCTTTTAGTAAGGAAACTATGAGCTCCTTGCTAAAGACTTTATATTATACATTTAGTCAAGAGCAACGTGCCTTGAGAGATGTTTATAATCTTAGCATTTGCGATGAATGCAAATTTTGTTGCAAAAAGTTATTGAAGTTTTTTTCCAAGGAGATGCTTTTGTCTTAAAAATTCTTTTTCAAAACCTTTTTGCAACGATCTGTTTGTGCCCTCACTAATACTTTTTCCTCCAATCACCTTTCGTGAGGAATGTTACTTTTTGTTGCAAATTTAGTTTCCCGCCACACATCCCACCAAAAAGATTTCCTGTTAGAGATTTTGCGACGAGTATTAGCGACGAATGTTTGCGTTTGTTGGTAAATATTTTCATTTGAAGACTTTAGCTAGGAATCATGGCTTTCCCTGCTAAAGAGGTACCTTTAGCGTGAAATTCGGTTCCCTCGCTAGTACTTTCCTCACTAAAAGGCCAATTTCTTGTAGTGAGGCATGCAAGGGTAAAATGGTCATTTTGACTGGAGCTTTCCAGAATGGACTTTATTTGGAAACTATGGTGTGCTTGACTACTTAGAGGTCGTTTGGGTTGGCCTTACCGCTTCAGGGGTTGTGTACTTCCCCAAGAGCGTATCAGGGTGCTTAGGGGTAAAATGATTATTTTGATCGGAGTTCTCCATAATGGGACCGGAATTGGTTCGAATGGTATATTGAACACACTGGACTGTTTATAGACAATGTTGAGGGTGGTTTTACTATTTTAAGGAATTGATACTTTCTTAAAAGACGTGTCAAACTGCCTAAGCACAGAATAGTCATTTTTCACCGTGTCGGTCTAATAGGCGCCGATGTTAACTTAGGTTTATGAGTGTTTTCATCACTCTGACGGTTGTGATGAGTTAGTCCAAAGGCATCTCGTTCTTTGGTAAATGTGCCACAAGCAACCAGCATAGTTGGTCTTTTAACACTAGGTTGTTTACGGTGTACCCATCTCATCTTATTTGTGAGTGTTTTCGCCACTCTAGCAGTTTTGGTGATTGATGTCGTAGATCGCCTAATCTCAAAAACCTGCCTGATGCCTAGGGGCATGATAAACATTTTACGTCGACAGGCTATCAGGTGCTAAAAATAAATTGTTCAAGGTTTGTGAATGTTTTTATCACCCCAATGGTGTTTGTGATTAGTTTTGAAAACCATCCGATCTCAAAAAGCTACCCAAAATGCCTTGGGGAGGGATGTCTATAGGTATTTTGGTCATTTTGGTTCTGGTTTGGCCTTTTGGGCTTGAAAGTGATTGTGTTGATCTTGAAGGGTTTGATTAAACTTCAGAAAGCTAGTTGGAGCTTGATAGTGTTGTGACATTTTACTTGAGAGCTGGTTTGGATTGAAAATTGCCAAGAGGGTAAAAATGAGGTGCTTACACTACTTATAATTTGGAATGTAAAACTTTTAATAAAAATGTTATTCTTTCAGAAAAATTTAAACCGAAAACCCACCACAATAATGTGACAGTGGCATTTTTTTGCAAATAAGAGTCACCATAATAGGTGTTATGTTATTAAGTGAATTAATCTCATTCAACTACATCATTTTGGTGATAAATTCTGTAAGAATTTTTCTCTTTATATAGCATTACTCAACTTTTAATGGCTTGTCACCAAGATGATGATTTTAATATTGTTCTTCTTCACCACCCCACGTTGAGATGAATAACAGAGGAAATAAAATAAAATAAAGAGAGCCTTAGAATTTATGGGATGAATTTAAGAAAGAAATAAAAACTTATCATGAATACCAAAATCACAATAGATATTGTAGGTGGAATTTTTAGGAAGACCTGGTTGAACTCTCGAACCAATTCGATGAGCACGAGCAATCTGCAAGAGAAGAAGACAATAAGAATGACTCGACCCCCCTTTGAGTTGAAGGCACTCCGATGATTAAGTTAGCAAGCTTAATCATAATAATTTGAATGAAGTACTGAGAGCTAAAACTCAAGTGAACATACCTTACACCTTTAGTGCATGAGGGTATTTTTAGGTTTCAGAATGCCATGTTCCCTTTGGGAATTGGAGTTACTTTCCTCCTAGGAATCTTCCTTGTTTGAGTCAGTTTAATGTATTGGACATATCCTTTATTTGTCCTAGTTCATTTAGGAATATGATTTGTATTCTGGACTTATTTAACCCTTATATATTTTCGCTTAGAATCCTTAGACCAACCCTTTTAGGTCTTAGCCTGTGATCGGCATGGGCCTGGCCTACTAAGTCGACATCCTTTGGCCAACCTGGGCTGATTTTCTCTTTATCTTAGGCTTGACTCTTATTGAGCCCATAATTTTCCCCAGCCCTTGCGCCCTGTTTTGACTGATGAAGGGGACAAAAGTTGAGGTCTGCATTTAAAACTCGTCCTTTGGCCTTCTTGTCATTTTGAGAACTTATGCACGATGTGGCACCTTCACACCAATCATGGAACTAAAAGGGTACGCTGTATGGACTGCGAGGTGACG
Organism: Euryodendron excelsum; assembly: GCA_033060915.1. NCBI lineage: Eukaryota > Viridiplantae > Streptophyta > Magnoliopsida > Ericales > Pentaphylacaceae > Euryodendron > Euryodendron excelsum. The sequence continues at coordinate 21,131,006 of CM065393.1, forward strand.
ATTGGGACGAACGACATGATTGCTGTAGTTTCTCAACCTCTGAACCGACGATATGGCTCACTATGAATTGGGCAATTCCTCACCCATCCTCATCATTCGAACCTGGCTTTAGATTTTCGAAGAGAGAGAGAGAGTAGATCTTGCCCTAACACTGTAAATTCTTCTAACTGTTGCTCTATCCCCCTTCTGCCATCTTCTTTCGTGGTCGTCCCCTAATGGCGGCTTGCCTTAAGAAACTCGTGGATAGTCCTACAACTCTTGCTGCCTTTAAGTATAGGTATTATATCGCCGACCAAGTTGACCTTGAGTTGGTTACGCCTAATGATTATAGGATGGAAGAAATTGAGAAAATGATGCCCCTCCCTGTGATTGCCATCATAAAGGGTGGCGTCAGCTTTCCTTTGCGCCCTTTTCTTGTAAAATTCCTTCAACACCATGATGTATGCCATACCTAAGTAAGCTTCAATGCCTATAGGATTGTCATGGGGATGCTTGAGCTAAATTGAAACCTAGGCGTTAACTTAGGGCTTGCAGAGCTTGACTTTTGTTATACTCTATGCAAAGTCAGGGGTGATAGCTGGAAAGTTTATGTTAAGGCAACCGATAAGGATAGAGAAATAGTGAGATGCCTCCCATCTTCGGGTAAAGGCGTAGATGATGCCTAAGTTTGGGTTTCCGGCCCTTGGGAATTCGATAACCTTCCTGCCGACCAAATACTGTTGAGTCGATGCTGTAGAACACCAGTGAATTAGGTTAGTGCTGACACCTTACTTTTTCTGTGCATATTAAATTATTCACCTCTAATCCGCTTCATCTTGCTTTTTCAGAATCCGGCAAGAAAAGCAAAAAGAATGAGATGTGGAGTGTCAATTTGAGCAATTTGCAAAAGGTTCTCAACTACAGAGGTTATGGTCGGCTCCATGACATTGCAAGGACCCCTCCATTTTTTGTTTTTATTTTTATTTTATTTTTTAAAATTATTTATTTATTTATTATTTTTTTAGTATCTTATCGTTAGCTGACTCCACAAGTGTTCTGATCTTACAATTACTCTGTCCACATCCCTCCAAGTAGGTGACCTTCCATTTTCTCAGCTCTGAGAGCCGTCAATACTATTTTTCTTCTCATCCCTATTTTGTCGGTGGCTCACTTGGGTTTTTAGCTCGGCATTCTAACTTATAAAGTTTGTGTTTATGTTTCGGGATGGATGCATTAGGGATGTGCATGTATGATTCGTGAGCATTAACTTGTTTAGTGATCTTCCTTTAATCCACCATATTCTTTCCCCATTTAAGACTTTGTTCCAAACATCTAGTTAATTAACCAAGATCCTAGTCCTATCCCAATGATGGAAGAATTTGAACCTTCACCACCTGTGAATCCTAACGCTTCAAATCCAAATAATGTACCTAAAGGTGGGAGTGTATATGCGATCCTTCTCATAGATCTCTTAGGGATTATTTGAATTCTGCTTAGTAAGCGCCTACTTCTTGCATTGGTTTTCCCGCGCATCACCCAGCAATGACTTTAAAGCTAGAAATAATCTAGCTAATAAATCCATTCCATGGTTTGGATTCTGAAAAATTATATCAGCATATCAAAAATTTCGAGGACTTATGTTCTATGTTCTTCAATAATTCTTATTCAAGGGAAGTAGTACTTTTGAAATTATTTCTATTTTCTCTCAAAGACAAGGCCAAGACATGGTTTAATACATTGTGGCCTAGGTCTATTCATTCATGGTAAGATGTTCAGATGGAATTTTTGAAAAAGTTCTTCCCTGAGCATAAAACAGAAGCGATTCGTTGTCAAATCTCTCAGTTTGCTCCTATGATTAGTGAATCATTCTTCTAATATTGGGAGAGGTTCAAGGATTTGCTAAATGCTTGTCCACATCACAGATTCACAAATTGCCATGTCATAAATAATTTATACTCATCATTAACCCCACAAGTTAAGCAATTCGTTGAGTCTTTGTGTGCAGAGACTTTGTATGACAAAAAGCCCGTTGAGGCATATGACTACTTTAATTACTTAGCAAACCTTGCTAGAGATTAGGCTACAACTGGGATCCAAAATCCCAAGTCAAAGCCTAGAGTAACATTTCAGCTCAATGAAATAGATAATTTGAATGCTAGAGTTGATGCACTTACCCAAAAATTGGAAGCTGTGGAGTCTAAAAAAGTCAATGTTATGAATAGTAAGTCTCCCAGAGAAGAGAGTTGTTTAATGTGTGGTACATTGGGTTATGACACTGCTGCATATCTAATTATACCAGAGGTTTTACATGGTCAAGCCAATACAGTTGGCCAATATTTGGGTACGTATAATGACCAACGAGTTGGGGGAAACCCTTTCTCGAACATATACAAACCTGGATAGAGAAATTACCCAAATTTTTGGTGGAAAATAAGGGGTCTTCAAACCCTCAAGCATTCCAACGAGGGCCTTAAAACCCTCAATCTTTTCAACAAAATCATCAACCTTTTCAATCCCAACCCATTCCATATCAACCTCCTCATAGGAAACTGTTAGAAGACAATGTGTATCAATTAACCAATGATGTGAGAGGGGTGAATAATAGGGTGGATCGGTGGTAGAAGGTGTTAGACCAACACACTAGACTATTGAAAGACATAGCAAAACAAATGTGTACTTTGACACAAGCCTTGAACCACCAAGTGTCGGAGAGATTTCCATCGCAACTCCAACCAAATCCAAATCCCAACAAGCAAGTGAACATGATTGAAGTGAGGACTAATCCTTGATTTAGCCATGAACAAGTCTAATCCATCACAATCTTAAAGAGTAGTAAGATCATCGCTGAAACCATTCTATCTATGAAAGACGTTCTCAAGGATAGAGATGAAGGGAAGGGAGTTGACAGAGAGCAAGAGAGAGAAAAAGTAGAGGAAGAGAGAGAAAAAGATAGAAGTGTGAAAGAGAAAAAGAAAGTTGAGCCAATCTTAAAGCCAACTAAAACGTTTGAAGGAAAGGACATTAATGTTGAGAAATATGCACCATTTCCTTATAGGTTGACCAAGCCTATACACGAGCTTCTAAATTCAGAAATTTATGAAGTGTTTAAGCAAGTCAAACTCAACATTCCAATCTTAGATGCTATCAAGCAGGTTCCCTCATATGCCAAGTTTTTGAAAGACTTATGTACTATGAAAAGGAGGTTGCATGTCAAGAAAACTGCCTTTATGAATAAGAGCCAAAGTGCGATTTTGCAATGTAAAGCCCCATTAAAGTATAAGGACCCTAGTTATCCTACTATTTCATGCACCATAGGAGGAAACAAGATAGATCGAGCTCTTCTTGATCTCGGAGCAAGTGTCAACCTACTCCCTTATTCGGTTTACCAACAACTTGGATTAGGTGAGTTGCATCCTATAATAGTAACCTTGTAACTAGCTGATAGGTCTATCAAAATCCCAAGGAGTATTGTGGAGGATATTCTCATTTAGATAGATAAGTTCTATTACCCAGTAGACTTCATTGTTTTAGATACACAACCAATTGCGAGGATTAGTGCTCATTCCCAAATTCCTGTGATCTTAGGACAACCATTCCTAGCTACATGTAATGCCACAATTCATTGTAGGAATGGGTTGTTAAAACTGTCATTCGGGAATATGACCGTTGAGATGAACAACTTCTCTATTAGAAATCAATTTGAGAAGCACAATGATGTTGAGGAAATATACCTCATTAAATTTATTCTTCACAATTATGTTGAGAGTGAGTTTTCTATAATCCTATTGAAAGAACTCTTGCTTTGAGTGAGCCACAAGACCAATTAGACTATGACACAATCATTGAAGGGGTAGAAAGCGAGCACTGTATGCAAGTGGGTCATTGGATCCCATTTTTTGAACCTCTAGTTCCAAGTACTATCAAGCCTATCCCTTCTGAACAAAAAACACCCACTCTAGAAAGAAAACATTTGCCATATATTTTGAAGTATGCATTTCTTAGTGAGGATGAGTCTTATCCTGTTATTATATCCTCTTGCCTGTCTGAGGGCCAAGAGAAAAGTCTGGTGGAAATGCTAAAGAATCATAAAAAAGCCTTAAGGTGGAACATTACAGACTTACATAGTATTAGTTGTTTGGTATGCACACATTGCATATATCTTGAAGGGGAGTCTAAACTAGTTCATCAAATGAAAAGGCCTTTGAACCCCAACATGAAAGAAGTTGTGAGAGAAGAAGTACTGAAACTTCTCGATGTGAGTATCATATACCACATCTCTGATTCAGAGTGGGTTAGTCCAACCCAAGTTGTTCCAAAGAAATTTGGAGTCATTGTAATCCAAAATGAGGAAAATGAACTAGTGTCCACTAGGATTCAAACTGGGTGGCGCATGTGCATTGATTACCGTCAACTAAATGCTATTACTAAAAAAGACCACTTTCCACTCTCATTCTTAGATCAAGTCTTAGAACGAGTGGCAGGATGGGCCTTTTACTGTTTTTTAGATGGGTACTTCGGTTACAAACAAATGAAATTGCTTTAGAAGACCAAGATAAGACAACATTCACATGTTTTTTTTGGTACTTATGCTTATAAAAGAATGCCTTTTAGCTTGTGCAATGCACCAACCACCTTCTAGAGGTGCATGATAAGTATCTTTAGTGATACGGTGGAGAGATTTTTGGAGGTTTTCATGGATAATTTCTCGGTCTATGGAGATACTATGAAAGTTGTTTGGTACACCTCGAGAAAGTGTTGGAGAGATGTGAGGAGAATAACCTTGTTCTAAACTGAAAAAAGTATCACTTCATGGTGACACAAAATATAGTGCTCAGACACATTGTGTCTAGAAAGGAAATTGAGGTAAATAAAGCCAAAGTTGAACTAATTCAAAAACTACTTACCCCTAGAACTGCGAAAGATATTCGTTCTTTCCTTCGACACGCTAGTTTCTATAGGCGATTCATAAAAGGGTTTAATGCCATCTCATATCCAATGTGTCACCTATTATATCAAAATGTTCCATTTAAATAGAAGTCTGATTGCCGAGAAGCTTTCAACAAGTTCAAAGGGCTTTTGACAACTACATCCATCATTCAGTCACTCGATTGGTTTTTACATTTCAAATTGATGTGTGATGCTAGTGATTATGTTGTAGGAGCGGTTTCAGGGCAGAGAGTGGACAAGAAATCCCATGTGATATTTTATGCAAGCAAAACCTTGAATGAAGCCAAAATGAACTATACCACAATTGAAAAAGAACTCCTTGCTATTATGTTTGCATTAGATAAGTTTCGATCATACTTAATAAGGTCATTAGTCATCATCTATACTAATCATTCTACACTAAAGTACCTATTAACCAAGCTTGATGCAAAACCATGCCTCATCCGTTGGATTCTTTTGTTACAAGAATTCTACATTGAAATTCGAGATAAAAAAAAAGGGGTAGAGAATGTTGTTGCTGATCATTTGTGACGGCTCCTCACTGATGGGGATGCCAAAGACACCCTCCCTATGAACGAGCATTTTCTAGATGAGCATCTTTTTCAAATCCAAGCCTTTTCTTACGCAACCATTTCGTGGTTTGCTGACATTACCAACTTTTTGACTACTGAAAAAATTTCATCACATTGTTCTTATTTGGATAAAAGGAAAATTTTCAGAAATATGAGATATTTTTCTTGGGATGATCCATACTTGTTCAAGTACTGTCCTGATCATATAATTCGTCAGTGGGTTCCCGACAATAAGTTTCATTCTATTATGAAGTTCTGTCACTCTCATGTGTGCGGTGGTCATTTTAGTTCCAAAAAGAAAGTTGCAAAGATTCTACAATCTGGTTTATATTGGCCTACCATGTTTCATGATGTTCATACCTTTTGCACAACTTGTGATATATGTCAACGACTAGGGAGTCTGTCTAGAAGAAATATGATGCCCATTACTCCCATTCTTATTCTTAAGATATTTAATTGTTGGGGTATTGATTTCATAGGATCCTTTTCTAGTTCGTTTGGTTACCTTTATATTCTTGTGGCCATAGACTATGTGTCTAAATGGGTTGAGGCTATTGCCTCTTGCACCAATGATCACCGTGTGATGGTCCGGTTCTTAAAATAGCATATCTTTTCATGCTTTGGTATGCCACATGCTATCATTAGGGATGGAGGTTCCTATTTTTGCAATAGGCATGTTGGAATATTAATGAGAAACTATGAGATTGTTTCTAAGGTTAGTACACCTTATCATTCCCAAACTAGTGGCCAAGTTGAGCTAGCTAACTGAGAGATTAAGTGCATTTTTAACAAAATTGTCAATCCTAACTGAAAGGACTGGTCTTTAAGGTTAGTTGATACACTTTAGGTTTATCAAACTGCATATAAAATTGTTTTAGGTGCTTTTCCTTATAGGTTTGTGTATAGAAATTCGTGTCATCTTCTGGTAAAAATTGAACACAAAGCCTTCGCCAATTCAATAAAAGTTTGGATGAGGTAAGCTCGGTAAGAAAGCTACAACTCAATGAACTTGAGGAACTTCGAAATGACGCCTATGAGAATACAAAAATCTCTAAGGCTAAGATGAAAACATTCCATAACCAACAATTGTGCGTAAATCCTTTTTCATCGGTCAAAAAGCATTGCTCTATAATACCCGATTACACTTGCTTTTGGGTAAGTTAAAGAGTAAATGGTTTGGACCCTATCTGGTAAAGGATGTGTCACCACACGGGGTAATAGAAATTAAGGATCCTAACAATAGCAATATCTTCAAAGTCAATGGGCATTTTCTCAAGCCTTACCTTGCAAACTTTGTCAGTCTAGTTGAAAGTGTGGATCTGATGGATCCACCATTGCTTGAATAGAAGTAACGCCTTGTCATTTGTCTAGTTAAGATAGTTTTTATAATTTGGTAGTTAGTTTATTTGTAGTTGGGCAAACTACTTTGTTTCCCCACTCGTGTTTGTTCCTTCCCACCCTTAGTTTCCTTCTTTGCCTCGGGTCGTGGCGATTCTCTAGTTTTTTGGGGGGGGGGGGGGGGGGGGGGGTGTGGTGTGGGGGGGGGGGGGGGGGGGGGGGAACACATTTTTTTTTTTTTATATTAGTGATATTATTTTCTATTGTTTTGTTTTTGTGACCAGCAATTATTAAAGAACTAGATAATGTCATAATTTCTTATATAGATGGTTGAGTGCTTATATTTGTATGTTGTATCTTTCAAATATTTGTATCAGGGGCGAGATAATTCGCAGTGCAAAGATGGTGAGGAGAGTTTAGTTTTAAGAAGAACAACCTCAACCTCTTACTGGTAGCAGTACTCTAGCCTGTAAGAAAATAGTAAAGAGACTAAATAGGTGTCATCATTGTGCTAGACACACGTGTGTGGATAAAAATTGCAAAGGGGATAACTGACTAATATCAAAGAATCATATAGTTTACCTAGATATTATTAAAGGGTGAGTAAATGCTGAGACATTGAGACACCTTGAAATCACCAGAACAATAGACTATCTTGATTTTGATGTCAAAAGTTTAGCTCGACTTTGTAATGATTATTCTTTTTAGGGTGTATTATGTTTGAATATTTTATTTGCATGTTTATCTTTATTTGTAAATATAACTAACATTTATTTTGCAGATATTTTATATTTCTCAAAAACAAAAAAACAAAAACATACGCAAAGCTAAGAAGCGTACAATTTGGATGCACTTGAGATCTACAAAATAGGTTTGCATATCTTTTATAATTTTGTACATTTTTATGTGAAATGCAAATGTAGATTTTGGGGATTTGTTGAATTATGTTTTCATTTACCTTAACACAATTTTTGTTTTATCCTTTCTTTTTAATACAATTATAAGATTTTATCTTAACACATAGAAAGAGGTTATTTTACATCACTTATTATCATATCATGATAAATTTAATATTTTTACATATTGTACAATTCATCCTTAGAAAAATGGAGATTTTTTTTACCAAGTGAGGTTTAAACTCAATCACGCATTTCAGAGTATTTACATTTACTCTTGATGAATTTATTCTACATCACTCTTTTAATAGCTCTCTTATACTTGTATTTAACTCAATTGTTTGAATTGTTACGATAATTGAATATGTTGAATTCTTAGAACTTTGAGTTATTGTGCACTTTCAAAAATCAATTAAGGGTATCTTTTATCTTTTGAGCCACATATCTCTTTATTGATATAATTCCTTTGGAACCATCTTTAAGTCTATTTCTTTACCTCTTACTATATATATCATTGCTAAAGTTTCATCCTTAAGTCTGACAACACAAGTATCTTCTCTTGTGCAAGTTGAATTGAAAAGGGAGTGATCTATTTGCAATACGATGAAAAAAAAAAACTAGAAAAGAAAGTAAGAAAGAAGGGAAGTATAAAAAATAAATATATAAAAAGAAGAAGAAAAAAAAAACATCTGTGTCAAATCAAATAAAATTGGAAAATTGAAGGTATGTGTTCATTGATTATTCCATGTCCTGATCACACATGTTTTGAGCCATTTATTCTTTCTTTCTCCTTACCTTAAATCTCATGATTAAGTTATAACCTGAACAAAGTCCTCGAAGATTTGATGTGTACATGCTTGTTCATTCACTTTGTAGAGAATTTACTTATCTGTTGGTTGTGTGATTTTAACATTGAGTATTCTTTCATGAAACTATATCAAGTCTTCTCTCACTTTATATATTCACGTCATTTCTTTATGGTTGTCTTTTTTTATTTTACATTACATTTACTTTTTTACAAGGACAACTAGTGTGAGATGCCTATGTTATTTCATTTTGAGAGAATATCTAGTGAGGTTGAATCAAAACTTAAATGATGTATCTGTGTTTCTATATTGAAATATTTTTCTTATCATATAATGATCACATATATACAAAAACCTCTTATATATTGTTTTAAGATATTATCTTAATTGTGTATTAATGAGTAGGATATACAGAATTTGCTTGTGTTTTGATACATGTAATATTTTTTTTCATTATTCTCACTTGCAGGCGACATTTTGATGTTTGTGGGTACCATCACTGGAAACCATCAAGAGACACCACTCATCTACTAGGGTTAACCTAGGGGTTTAAAGGCTTGGTACATACGCTAAATATATTCGTGATCCCTACGAAAATGGAGCCTATCTTTTTAATTGTGTTTATTGTTTTGCTAGGGATAAGCAAAAGTTTAGTTGGGAAGTATGATTGTACTCTAAAAAGTATAATTAGAGTCTGTAATTGTAAGGTATTGTTAGTACTTATTTATATATTATTTATCATTTTTAATATAATATTAGTATTTTTATGTTTTTGTGTCATGTGCAAATTTGAAGCTAAAACCGAGCAAAATGAAGGCAACAAACACACAGACATTTATTCGGGTGTTATTTTAATGTATTATGTTATATTATATTTATATATAAATTAGTGGATATATATTATATTTATATATAAATTAGTGGTGTAATTTTATAATATTTATAAATTAGTGGTATAATTCTATATATATTTATAAATTAGTGGTATAATTTTATAAGTATATAGAAGTTAGTGGTATAATATTATAAATATGTATAAGTTGGTGGTGTAATTAAAAAATATATACAAGTTAGTGGTGTAATTAAAAAATAATAAAAAATAATTTCAAAAAAATAAATAAAAAATAAAAAAATTCTTTTCATCTCCTATAAATAGGAGAGCTATGGAAAAGAAGAAGAGAGCTTAAGAAGAGAGCCAAAGAGAGTCTAGAGAAGAAGAAGTTCAAAGTTAGGGAGTTTCACATTTAGTTGTTTCATTTTCAGGTGTAGATTTTCAATTAGTTTGTTAGTGTTTTTTCAATCAGCTTTTAGTTTTTTCTTTACTGTTATTCTGCTGTAATAAATATTTTTATTTATGAAGCCATTTTCTTTCAAATTATGTTCTTTATTATTATGAGTAGCTAGTTTTATTCTTAAAACCAATTGTGAATATCACGTGACAGTATTGAGATGACCAATTAAGGTATGTTTTTCTTTATTCGAAAACTTTGAATTTTTGCACATGTTCAGTATATTGCATACTTAGGCACGGGTACATATATTTTATGCACGTAATGATTTTGTGTTTTGTAAACAAATTTAAGTTTAGGAGTATTGTAATTAATATAGGAGTAGTGTAAAGTAAAATAAATGCTGGTTTACTTATCACTTTTAAGAGGTTTGTATATTTTATTTGAGTTCTCTGTTTGGTATGTTTTTGTGTCCAAACTTTTGGTAGGGACCTAAGGCTCTTAATCCTAATCTGGAATGGATTGCTTTTATATTATTGGTAATTAAAATTCAGATTTATGTTTGTAATACTTTATGCCTTAACAAAGCAACCGGTATATGCAAATCGATGGTAAGGGTCTTCGATAATAATTTAATATGTATCTAGCCTAGAATTTTTGAAAACATGTGCATTTAATTATGCTTGTTACACTTATCCTCTGACAAAACATTACTTAGTGTTTATGAGTCGATGGTGAGGGTTTATGATTTTAACGTAATATTCTAGTATTTGGTTATCTTTGAATATTTTCATCTGTTAATTTATGAGGCTCAAGGGGGCCAAACAATTGACAAATGGCAAATCTGTATTAATCAACCCCAAGAAAGTCACATGATCAATTCAATCAGATCCAAGGCTGTTTTTAAATCTGTTTCTTTTTGCAAATTTAACAACCATCAAATCTCTCAAAGACAAATATTTTTCTTTTAAATACTATTTCTACAACTTTTGTCCAACCCTTGTTGGCAAGAGGTGAAATTCAAACCGGTTGATTTAGGTTCCGACTTAAGCCATCTATGACGCTTCTATGTCTAGTATGACTTAGTTGGTATCTAACCCACTACCTGGGGTGAATTCTAGCACCTACTATCCGCAACTGTGAAATTTCACATAATTTAGAACTTCGTTCCCTATAGATCGACCCTATTCTTACTAGGTTATTTTAACTGCTACTTCACCGCACTTGCACTTGGTTGTTTATATTTCCACAATCTGGGCATAGACATTAAAATTTGGCACCGTGATTGGAAAAAACAAGCATTTAACAAGTCTTTTTTCATTTCTAGGGCTCTCTCAATGCTTTGGAGGCTATGCAGCGCTTTCGAGTTCTAACCACGAAGCATGAGAAACTTATTAAAGTGCACACCATGCTGAAGAAGGAATGGATTGAATTGAAGAAGGCCCAATTGGTAGTTGCAAAGGAGGCCGAGAAGGCAAAGATTGCCTTGAACCAAGTCACTGTCGATCTAAGTAAAAGGGATGCCGACGTCTCGAAGCTGGAGAACGACAATGCCATTCTCTCGGTGTACTTGTACAAGGTGAAGGCCAAAGTCGAGAGACTCAAAGTCGAAGTTAAGAAGGCTAAGGCTAAGGCTAAGGCTGAGGAGAAATATAAACAAGGTGTGGCGTACAATGCTCAGGATTTTACACAGTAAATGGTTGATCTCTCCCAATCGATCTTTGTCGAAGGCTGACAATGGGGTTTGAAAGAAATAGAGGTCAAAAGTTTCTCCCCCGTCTGGAAGTATATTCCAAACTACTTCGAGATTACCCTAGGGGGTGATGCTGAGGATACCTCCAAGACAGCTGAATACATAATCATCCCAGTGGACTTGGCTATTGATGCCTATAAGACAGTTGAGGCTGATGTCACCAAGATGGTTGAGGCTGATGTCCCCAAGATGGCTGAGGCCGAACCTATTGTAACTGACTCGGTTATCCTTGCTGTGAAATCTACCAAAGATATTATGCCTTAGCTTTCAGGATCTCCTTTTGTTTTTTATTGGACTACTTATATCTTTTTACTGCAAAAACCTATAACTCTGTTTTTCTTTTAAATGAATCCGGATTTCCTTGTTTCAATTGATTCTAGCATTGATATTTTCTCTGACTTCATTTAGTAAACCCACATAGTGTTAACCTTGGGTTTTAGTTTTATTTGGCCTTCATTGGCTAACTTGCCAACAAATTGGATATGACCAAATTTTTATCCTTTACTTTTTATAGCCTTCATTGGCTAAGCTGTTAACAAGTTAGACAGGACGAAGGTTTTATCCTTTTTTTTATGGCCTTCATTGACCTACCTGCCAACAAGTTGGACAGGACCAAGCTTTCAAACTTGGTTTTTATGGTCTTAATTGGCCGACTTGCCCAACTTAGACAAGACCAAGCTTTTGCACTTGATTTTTTTATGGCTTTCATTGGCCGACTTGCCAACAAGTTAGACATGACCAAGCTTTCACACTCGGTTTTTTCTTTATGTCTCCTTTTTATGCTTGTCTTTTGGCATGGCATCTGGTACATAGATCTACTGAATGACTTTTAATTTTATTGACAATATACAGCTTTTAAAGGAAAAACAATGTATTATTGTAGGCCATTATATCCTTTGAGTATAAAAAGACTCCTTATGATAGAATTTTATGAGATTGTTAGCATTCTAAGGTCGGGATAATTGTTGCCTTTCTTTGACAGTTTCTAGTCGGTATGCCCCCACACCGACCTAGGACGCAACTCTGTAGGGACCTTCCTAGTTAGGGTCGAGCTTCCTATCTACTAGATTCTTTAGTGCCCCAAGTACCTTTTTTAGTATTAAGTCTCCAGGAGCGAATGTTCTTGGCTAAAATCGCTTATTGTAAGATCGACTTAGATGTTGATGATATCCAGTAAGTTTGAGCAAGGCTGTCTCTCTCTTTTCTTCAACAAGGTCGAGGTCCTTTACCAAAGTCTAGTCGTTGAGGCCAGTGTCAAATGCTACTTATCTAATAATTGGGAGCCCGACCTCCAAAGGTATTACTACCTCCACCCCATATGCCATTGAGAGAGAGGTTTCTCCAGTAGATCTCTTTGGAGTGGTTCTGTAAAACCATAAGGCGTTGGGTAATTCCTCTACCCATCTTTCCTTAGCTTTCTCAAGCTTGTTTTTTATCCCATTTAGCATAGTCTTGTTTGATATTTCAGCTTGCCCGTTGCACTATGGATAGACCGGTATTGAATAGTAGTTTATGATCCCAAGCTCATTGCAGAATCCTCTAAACATGTTGCCATCGAACTGGGTGCCGTTATCTAAAACTAGTGCATGGGGTATTCCGAATCTAGTGATAATGCTCCTCCATGCAAACCTTTTAGCATCAATTTCTCTGATAGTCGACAAAGGCTCTACTTCCACCCACTTGGTGAAGTAATCTGTCGCCACTATGAGAAACCTCTTATCCCCTAGAGCTCGGGGTAGTGGTCCAACTATGTCTAGCCCCATATTGTGTGAAAGGCCAAGGGCTGGTGATAGTTGTGAGGTCCTCGATAGGCTGATGGATTATTAACGAGAACTTTTGGCACTTTTCACACTTCAGCATAGTATCTTTTTGCATATAGGGCCACCAGTAGCTCTGTGAAATAGTTCAGTGGGCTAAAGATCTTCTGCCAATGTGACTCCCACAAATCCCTTCATGAATTTTGAATAAGATGCCTTGCACTTTATCCCGGTGGACATAATGTAGATAGGGACCAGTGAAAGATCCTTTATAAAGTTATTGTCGGGTGATAACCAGTACTTCAATGACTTGTGCTTGACTTTTCTGAGCTCGTTCTTTTCTTTCGACAGTTCATCCCTGTTAAGATAGGATGGCCCTAATTGCTCAATAGCCAGAACCTGCACTTCTTCTTAAATTATGTTTGGGCTAGGCAATATTACCACGTGAATTGTTCTCTTTGATCCTGACTTTAAGGCCGCCGCCAGTGTTGTCAAGGCATCGACATGAGCGTTCTTGTCTCGACTGATCTAATGGAGCTTGTATTTGCTAAATTTGTTGAGAAGGTCTCTTGCTTTTGCCAAGTACTGCGTCATCCTGTCGTTCTTTGCCACATATTCACCCATGATCTGGTTAACCACCAGTTGGGAGTCCGAGTAGATGACTTTCTCGGCAATCTTGAGCTCTATAGCTTGGCGTAGACTGATGAGCATAGCCTCATATTCTGACTCATTATTTGAGGCAATAAACTCCAGCTTTATGGCCTGCTCTAATACCACGCCATCTGGCGTGATTAAGACTATACCTGATCCTGCCGCTCTGTCATTGGATGCTCCGTCAACGAAGAGCTTCCAATGATCAGCAATCTCCCATAGCTCTAAGGGGGGTCACAATTTGGTTGATCGATATTAAGTGTCCGATTGGCTTCTTGGGATAGTTTAACAAAAAATTCAGCAATAAAATCAGTAAGTACCTGACCTTTTACTATCGATTTGGGTTGAAATTTGATGTCAAACTCTCCCAACTCCACTGCCCATTTCGCTAGTCTGCCTGAGAAGTCAGCTCTTCAGAGGAGTGGCTTAAGCTGATGATCCGTAAGGACATTGATGCTATGGGCCCTGAAGTAATGTACTATCTTGCGTGACGCCATTACTAATGCTAGGGCCAATTTCTTTAATGGTAGATATCTGCTTTTTGCCCCTAAAAGAGTTTTACTGATGTAATAAACTGGCCTCTGCTGCCTGTCTTGTTGGTGAAGTAGGATAGCGCTTATAACATGCTCCAATACTGCTAGATAAAGGAAGAGCTCTTCATATCTGAGCGGCCTAGAAAGTAGTGGTGGCTGGGCCAGACATTTCTTCAGGTTAGCAAGAGCTTGGTCACAATCAGGATTCCAGTTGAACCGTTCCTGTTTTTTCAAAAGTTGGAAAAATGGCTAGCACTTATTTGAAGATCGGCTGATGAACTGGTTAAGAGCCGCTACCATTCCAATTAACTTCTAGACTTCTTTGATGTTCCTCGGGGCATGGATATTTTGGATGACACTAATCAGATGCGGATCTGCTTCATTCCCCTAATACATGATCAAAAATTCAAAAAACTTTCCAGAACTTACCCCGAAGACACATTTAGAGGCATTCAACCTCATCTTATAGTTTTTGAGGATGTTAAACATTCCTTTTAGATTGTCCAGATGTAGTCTGTCGACCTTACTTTTGACCACCATGTTATCAATATATACTTTGACGGTGCTGCCGATGTGTTTCTTGAACATTTTGGTGACCTATCTTTCAAAGGTGGCACATGCGTTCTTCAAACCAAAAGGCATGACTTTGTAACAGAAGATGCCCCTTAGGATGATAAAGGCAGTTTTCTCTTGGTCCTCTTCATGGAGCGAGATCTGGTGGTACTTGTGATAGGCATCTAGGAAGGTCATCCTTTCAAATCTAGCTGTTAAATCTACAAGATGGTCGATCTTCGGAAGAGGAAATGGGTCGTTGGGCATGCTTTATTCAAGTCGGTAAAGTCAACACAAACCCTCCACTTGCCGTTCTTCTTCTTCACCACCACAGTGTTGGAGAGCTAGCGTGGGTAGTAGACTTCCCTTATTTCCCCCGCTTCAAGGAGCCTATCAACCTCTTCAATTACTGCATCCACATGTTAAGTAGCTGCTCGTCTTCCCTTTTGGACCACAGGTTGGCTCTATAGATCTACGTTAAGTCTGTGACAGGCTACTTATAGGTCGATTCCCTACATGTCGTAAGGTGTCCAAGTGAAGATTTGAATGTACACCGTCAACAGATTAATCAAAGATTTATTCTTAGTTTTGGACAGAGAAGTACTAAGGGCGAAGATCTTCGTATCGTCAAGCTGATCTATATGAACTTTCTTAAGGTCCTTAACGGCCTTGCTTTTTGGTAACAGCTTGACATCATCAATTGTGGGCATGTCCTTGTGGAGCTCCATCATCTGAACATTATCCGCTTTTGTATTCGTGGCGTACATTGTCAGGAAACACTGCTTAGCTGTCAATTGATCTCCCCTTATCTCTCTTATTCCTCCTAAGGTTGGGAAGCAGATTAGTTAGTGGTTGGAAGACGGTATGACCTTCATAAGGTGAAACCATATCCGACCCATGATTGCATTGTAGGGGGATGGCACGTTAACCACTAGGAACTCTGTCTAGATAGTGATCCCTTCCGCAGTTACCGAGATTGTTACTTTTCCCAGCGACTAGACTAGATCCGAGCTGAATCCGATTAATGGGTTTAAAGATGGTTGGAAATAGGAATCCTTTATTATAGTTTTTTGAAAGGTCGTAGTACATGACTTTGGATGAGCTCCCCTAATCAATCAGCATCCTTTTGACATCAGAATCCCCGAATCGCTGTGTTACCACCTACGCATCATTGTAGGGCAATTGCACTCCAACCAAGTCATCATCAGTGAAGGTTATGACCTCAACAATGCTGCTGACCTTAGCCTTTTTACTTAGGGCTTCCAACTGCATCACCTCCCTGAGGTGTGCAGCTTTTTAAGATCTTATTCCAGTATTTATGAGGATATACCATTGCCAAGTTTGTCGACCCATGGAGGACATTGATTACTCGAGCTGGTTATGTTCTGGTCTCCTTTTGTGGGATGGCTTCCTACCTTATTTGCTTGGCCTCTCGCTTTCTCTTCTCCCGATCAATGTACTGATCAAGATGACCAGCCCTCGCCAATTCCTCCAAGTGGTTCTTGAGATTTCGGTAGTTTTTTTCTGGTGCCCCTTCTCCCTATGGTAGGAGCATAACTTCCTCTGGTCTCGGGTAGTAGGGTCCCCTCCCAACTTTGGGGGCCACTTGAAAAAAGGTTTATCCTGTATCTGAGGCATAATCTTGTAAATTAGGTTCTTGAAGACTATGTTGACCCCTTCTGTTGTCTTTTTCCCTTGATTGTTGTTATTCTCCTCACGTCTAGGCTTCTTACTTTCACGCCCGTCTTTTTTCTCAGTTTTGTAGCCAATCTTTTCCTATACTGGCAGAATAACATCTTCCTCTACCCGTGCGTATTATTCGATCCTTAGCATCAGGTCTTGTATCTTGGTGACTGGTTTTTTTATGAAGGATTGCCTCAGCTGGTGCTCCCTGGAAAGGCTAATCTTGAACTGTGCAACAGCTAGTTGCTCGTTGCAGTCCTCTATTTCATTGTAAGCTTCCCAGTATCGCCTTGCATACATCTGTAATCCGTCTTCGTCTTTCTTCTATAGGGTCAGCAAGTAGTCTACCTCCTTAGGTTGCTTGCTATTTGCTATGAAACAGTTGGTTAATAGCTCGGCAAGTTGTCTCCATCTTGAAACTGATCTAGACTGCAATTTGTCGAACTGTCGTAAAGCTACCTCTCCTAGGCATGACGGGAAAACCCAGCACATAAGAGACTCGTCGTCACTCTATAGTGTCATCGTCTATTTGTGGTGTCGAACATGAGTAATGAGATTTGTCTTCCCATCATAAGGAGTAAACTTTAGTGGGGTGAATTTCCTGGAAGGTCAGCGAGACTCAATTTCTTCTGTAAGGGTGTGGAAACAATCTGGTCAAGGGCTCTTTTGGCTATATCCTGGGCTGTTCGCCCCTTATCGTGCTTATCCCTGTTATTTAACTGCTTGTTCAACCACTTTTCCTAATCCTACTGCTTTGGTTCAGCCCTTACCGAATCTCTTGCTAGTATTCGATTTCTTTCAGGCTACCGATCTTTTCATCCGTCAGTGTAGTGCCCAGTACTAGAAGCATGGCTCCCAATTAAGCGTGCGGCAGGAGGGCTTGTGTTTCTTGAATTAGTCCTCCTTCTTCTGTGCCGATCTGGGGATCTATTGGGTACTCATCCATCTCTTCTGGCAATCGCTTCCCTCATAGCTTCAACTGTTGACCTGAGGTGGGCAATCTCTTCATCCCGTTGCTGGGGTTCCTGCTCAGCTGTTTGGGGCGATAAAGTATTGGGTATGTGTCAACTAGAAGGCAATTGATTCAAGTTCCTTTGCTAATTAGGATTTCTGACATACTGCGAAGCCTGTCGTAAGCCCTCCTGTCTTTCTCGCTGGTTGCCTTTAAGGATTCGTATCTCCAGCCTAATAAAACGTCCTCCCGGAGTTCGCAATGAATTATCATGGCGACTTGACTAGCAAGGGTCGTCTTGACTACGAACATCATAGCTGTCTTCTAACTCCTTGTCAGTGGAATTGACTCCTCCTCAAAGATAACTGGTACTCATCGTTGTGTAGACTTTTCCACAAATGGTGCCAATTGTAAATGAGATTTTTAGGTAGGCCTAGTTGAACTCTCGAATAGATTCAATGAATACGAGTAATCTGCAAGAGAAAAAGACAATGAGAATGACTCTACCCCCTTTTGGGCTAAAGGCACTCCGATGATTAAGTTAGCATGGTTAATCGCAATGAATCGAATAAAGTATTGAGAGCTAGAACTCAAGTAAACGTACCTTACACCTTTAGTGCATGAGGGTATTTATAGATTTGGGAATGTCACGTTTCCTTTGGGAATTGGAGTTACTTTCCTCCTAGGAATCTTTCTTGTTTGAGTCGGTTTAATGTATTGGACATATCTTTTATTTGTCCTAGTTCACTTAAGAATAGAATTTGTATTCTGGACTTATTTAGTCACTTATTTGTCTTAGTTCACTTAAATCTCTCACACTTCCTGTGACCAAAAATAATTCATATAATTCATAAAATTCACTTTGTGTCAACGATGCCTCGCACAAATTCAAAGAAGTGGTCAATTGAAAGCCAGAACATAGCTACCAAAACAAACCTATGAAATGACGACTTAATGCATGTGACCATATGTTATTCCCCAGACCCCAGACTATTCCGTTAGGCCACTTGTGCATGTGGAGGTTTCAAAATAGTCAACAATAGTATATGCATGTGGACAAAATGAACACGTGCATGTCCAATTTTTTACATTGGAAAGGCAACACCAACCCATTGCGGTATCATTGGTTAATCTCTAGTTATTCACATCCTGTTTGGATGTCGAGGAAGGAAGAAAAATAAAATAGAAAATAGTAATAACCTTCTGTTTTTAAGCATTGGGAAAAAAACAACACCTAAACTGAGATCAATATTTTTTCGTTTGGTTTATAGTACAAGTTGAAAGAGAAAAATAAAATCAAAGAAAACAATAAAAATTTATTTTACATACCACTTTTCATTATTTTTAGTACTCCGAAAGTAACGAGTGATTTTTATTGTTTTAAGACTCCCGAGTACTGTGAGTAAACTAACCACGCGTGATTTTACTCACAGTACTTGGGAGTCTTAAAACTAGATAAGGGTGTTTGGCTCCAACAAGTGGATGGAACCCGCAAATATTACAAGAGAAGGAGTAACGGCATCTGATATTCCAGATTTGAAATAGAATCATTACAAAAATTTCTTAATCAAAGGAAAACCAGATTAAATATCACCCAATTTGGTGATTAAAAAAATACAAAAAGTGAATATCACCAAGTTGATCATGCGCAGCCACCCAAAAAAAAGAAAAAAAGAAAAAAAAGAAGACCGAGTATACGATTTTTTTGGAAAAAAAAAAAAATAGAAGCCCTAAGTAAACCTAACACATACTTGTCTCTATTGCATCATACACACCGTTCATGCCACCGAGTAAACCTTCATTGCTAGCACATTTCTTGGAGGGACAACTGCCCCTCACAAATTAAGAATTACATAATATAATTATAGTCCGAACAACGTGAATTAAGTGATATTATTATTAGAAAATGAGAATGCAATATTCCGATTGCATTGATTGCTTGTCTTTTTCTCACTATAACCATTTAGCTGGACGAAATGAACCATGAAAATTTTCACTCCATTTTGACCCTAGCAGGAAGTGCAAATATTTTTGGTACTCACTGGCCTTTTCAGCATATTATGGGAGGAAAGAGAAAAAAAATTCCAAACAAAAAAAAAAAAAGAGAAATTTATTTTCCTTCTTATTTTCTATTCCTTTTGTTTCCCATCTTCTTTTTAATTATATTCGTTCTACTTTTCTTTCATTTTTTTCTTTCCAACTCAAATAAAGAAAAATAACCCTCTCACTGTTTTTCTTTCTTGCTCTTTCCCTTTTACAACTTCCCACCATTCCCTAAGACAATGTGAGAAAATTAGTCTTTCGTACAATTTTAATCACTCGCCTACAATTATAAGGATTGACTTAGCTTTCATATTCGAGAAGAAAATTAAGTGTTATGTCAAAATGATAGACTGTCTCCACTAAACTCTGCATTAAGGATTTACTATATCATCAAAGATGATAAGATTCTTACACACACACGATGAAATAAATAGCCTTTCAATAAATAAATAAGAGAATTTATTTTGACTTTTATTCTTTTTAAATTATTAAGTAAAAATGATGCTAGGTTTTTACTTTTTATTATACTACTTGGGCACATATTTTGGAGAAATAATTCGGTGCTGTAACACGTGGTCTTGCTCTATGTTTGCATAATATATACATGTGAGTTCTGCAACTACCTGGTGGTGTTGGCCCCACCAACATGAAGAGTTAAGTTCCTTCTCATTCAATTCTAGGTTTTGAATAGAATAATTATAATTTTTCCTCATCAAATGAAAGATAGTTAAAATATCACCAGTTGGTGATAACAAAAAATAAATAATAAAAAGAGGAACATCGCCAACTGGATCATGTGCCACCCCAAAAACAAATAGACGGAGTAAATGACATTTGAAAAAAAATAATAAAACAAAATTAAAAAAATATCAGAAAAATCTGTATTGTGTTCAGTTTCTGGTTTCCTTTTCCCTTTCAACAATTATAGGGGTTTAAACAATCAAATTATTTTTAACAAAGAATAATTTTAAAATTTTATTACCTTTTTAAATGTCGAGGGGTCAGTTGACCCAATGGTTCTCCGTGTGAGCCGCTCATGGTTCTATACACAACGAGAAGTACTTTCTAGAAAAATAAGTTTGATAAAAACGAATTATGAAATCCAAAAGCTTGCAGAATTGAACAACCTGATTTTTTTTAAACCTACACCACATGGTCCAATAGGGATGGCTGTCACAGTTTTTGGAGCAATGCCATGTCCACCCACGCATCTTTCTCAAAGAAGATTGGTTTTGTAGACATCTTCTCCGCATAGCATATTTATGTATATGTAAAGATAGTCAATAAAAATATCAAAATCTATTTTTTTCGTATTCCTATCATTGTTGCAATTTAATTTAATTTTTTAAATCACTGGATGCGTAGCAAGAAATTAATTAATCACCTCTCCCAAGTAGAATTATGAGCAAAACTAGGAAAAAAAAACTATTCTTTATACTAATTTAATATGTGGAAGAATATTTATGTCTGCGTATCACACACGAAGCCTACAATGAAAAGATTAAAAAGAAAAGTGCAACCCAGATTAATTTTTCATATAGTCATTGATAATGTAGTAAACTAGTGGAGTCGGTTTCTAGGCCGGCGGTGAGCTACTCCGGTGACCTGAAGAGAGGGGGGGGAGAGGGGAGGAGATAAAAGACACCGGTGTGGTGCTTGTCAGGGACACTCCGATGCCAAAGTTAGATTT
Organism: Euryodendron excelsum; assembly: GCA_033060915.1. NCBI lineage: Eukaryota > Viridiplantae > Streptophyta > Magnoliopsida > Ericales > Pentaphylacaceae > Euryodendron > Euryodendron excelsum. The sequence goes on from CM065393.1 coordinate 21,152,387, forward strand.
CTAGAGATATTTGAACAGAGTTTTAGTTAAGGTTAGTGTTTTCGTACCTTGTTGGAGAAGATGAGTTTCCCTTTTTATATTGGTAGACATCATGGTAGCCCTAAGAGTGCGTTGCATACATGGAGATAGTGGGAGATGGCTGTCTCTCCACATGGCAGCATGGCATTAGAGGACTTGACTGGTGGCAGGGTAGTAGGGGAGTGGTTGTCCAACTTCATACGTGGCGCTCCCACAAGCGTGCGTCAGAGCGAGGAAGGTGATTACCTCCTGTTACACACGAAGTCTTAGAGCTGGTAGCACGTTATCATGATTGGGTTGTTAGTGGTGGCCCCCACTAGTGTGGCCATAGGGTGAGATGATCGGCATCATCCTAGGAGGTTTGCTCGACTGTGCTCGGCATGGTCTGCTCGACCGTGCTCTGCATGGTCAGCTTAGTCATGCTCGAGTCAGTTGTAGCTTTCAGGGTTGATCTCCATTGTCTTCTTGCTTGACATGTACTCTGGGCACCTTATCCTCGATATAGGTGCCAATCAGCCCGTTGGGTGGATTCCTGATCGGTCCCCATCAGTTGCCCCCAATTCTTTTGAGTACCCCAAGCGTGGTTAGGGGAATTCCTGGTCAACCCGTTAGGGGTGTTCCTGATTAGTCCCCATCAGTTACTCCTAATTTCTCTGAGTACCTCAAGCGTGGTCAGGGAAATTCCTGGTCAGCCCGTTAGGGGTGATAATGCAGTGAGTGTCTCTTTGTAAAGGCAGAATGCATTGATGGCGCCATAAGCGCATTTATGACTATGGTTGGCGATGAATAAATGTGTTGATTGACGTTTCACCACTCGGCGGTGCTCATTGGTTCTCAAAATATGACGTGACTTATGGATTGCCAGCCATTGGATCTGCGAGTCGATGACCCAATCTGGGCCGTTGATTTAAAAAAAAAGGCTTTTAGCTTAGGCAGTTACACACTTTGGCTCTCACTTTGCATGCGCCATGCTTGGAGATTTTCAAACTATTCACTAGATTTTCTTCTAGGCTGTTGCCTGTCGTGTTGATTCGCAACTACCCTGAAGGATTCGTTATGTGGCTTGGTAAGTTTCTTCACTGTAGCTTTTAGCTTTTATACAATTCTTCCTGAGTCAGTTGTTTTGAGCAATCGTCGAAGGGTGTGGGAGCGATCTCTGAGTCACTTAGGTGGGTTGGAGAACTGGCTTGGGTAGAAGTCAAGTCTAGGAAAAAAGGGTACTTAATAGGAACCATGGATGAGAGAGAGGTGCAACCATTAGATTCTAAGAACACTCTCTCTCAGGATCTGGTTAGGGTTAGGCCCGAGGCCCCTGATAGTTCATCAGTGGGTCCTTCTGGGGCTTTTGGGGCTTTCTAGAGGGAGAGTGGATCCTAAAGCCAGGACGTTGGTGGTGCTAGGAGTGAGGGAATTCAACTTTGCGGCGAAGGGGGTGTCCTCTGTGATGACGGAGAAAAGGATGAAGAGGATTTGGAAGGAGTACTAGATGCCTCCTTCGCTGCATTACAGGATATAGATTCCCCATCCTTGCTCCTATCAGGGAGATTATGGGTACTTTGGGGCTGGCTCTTGGCCAGCTCATGCCCAACACATAGAGGATTCTGGTGGCTTGCGCCGTGTTATGGCAAGCCAGTAATGGTGGCAAGGACAACCTCACAGTTAGTGAATTTTTACACTGCTACAAGATGTGAGAGTTTGAGAAAGGGTGATGGTACTTCTTTGCCAGGAACAAGGGCATTATGTTGGTAAAAGACTTGCCCTCTTCCCACAAGAGGTGGAAAGACAAGTTTTTCTTCATCTATGGTGATGGGTAGGAGAGCCAACCTTGGGAGCTAGTGGACGAGAAGTTTGTTCAAGTTTCTCGAGAGTGGAGAAGGCCTTCTAGGAAGGGTACGTTCTCTAACCCTGGTGTTTTTCTCTTTTGTCGTTAGATTTTAGGCCTGTAGAGTACTGACTTAGGTTGTTTGTTTTGAGCCCGTGATGCCCCCACTCTAAGCGAGATGCTGAAGAAGAGGGTGGACTGAGCCATCGACCATGACGTTACTGATGCATGTGCCTTGGCAAATATCGAAAACCTGGGTATGTTCCTGTTGTTCCCTGAGCCTACAGATTACGCTCTAAGGGCAGAACGTGCAAGGAGTGAGTACTTTGTGTTGTTAGTTTAACTGTAATCTATCATGTTCTAAGGTCCATGCCATGTGCTCTGTGCAAATCAAAGGGTTAAACTGCCTGAGGACGAGGAGGAGGAGATGGCACTGAACAGAAGTTTTTTGAAGAAGATTAAGTTGACCACAGGGCCAACCCGGCTGCTCTGGCCATGCAGTTCAAGTTGGCATCTGGCCAAAAAGCCCCTGCTCAAACCCCTGCGGAGAGGAATAAGGGGAAAGCGATAGTCCTTAAGGATGATACTCCTCAGTTGGGCAACATTCCTTCAACTGACAAGGCTCTACCTCTACCTCCCCTAGCGTCTGCCACAGTCACTGCTGAGGTGCCCCCAACAGCTGCTTGACCTCTGGGGGATGTGCCAGCCTTCCCTTCTTTGATTTTTGAGAGTGCTAGCGAGGCGAGGAGGAAGCTTACAAGCATAATTTCCTCTTTGGATACTAGCAAGCTGGCCACCCTGGGAGTATTAAGTTGTGCTTGGTGGTTTGACCTTTTCTGACTATGTCGTTTCCTTTCTAGGCTGTTAACCTCTTTTAATTATGTTTTTTCTTGTTCAGGCTGCTACAAGAGTTATGGTCCTTGGTGGCATATCAGTGAATTTTGAGAAGGCCTTTTAGAGGAGAAGAGGACCTCTGACCAACTCCAAGCTAAGCTGAACACGACACAAGGGAAGGTGAAGGAGGCTGAGGGCAAAGTGCAGTCCCTTTAGAGTGAGCATACGAAGCTAAGGGTTGACTTCGAAAAGGAGAAGGCCCAAAAGGAAGCCTATTGGGAAAAAATGGCAGTTGAGAACGCTGCCCTGAAGGTGACCAACGAGCAAATTAAAGCATTCCCTGCTCAGCTTGAGGTTGCTAAGAAAAAGGCTGAGCAGGAGTACATGCAGGGGGCAAAGTGCCAAACGGCTTTTGCCCAGATCTATATGGACAGCTTCAAAGAAGCCAAAACTCTGGTTGGTTGGGCTCATCCTAATCAGGACCTATCCAGGATTGAGCCAAAGGTCAAAGATGATGCCATCTCCCAAGCAGCATCGAAGGGCAGGGCGCAAGACAATGAGCGAGTAAACAAGGATGACGCCCAGTCCAAGGCTACTGCTCAGTCGAAAGCTTCTGTAGCCAAGTAGATTTCTGTGTGTAGGTCTTTACAGTAGTCTTTTTCTTTTGCCTTTGTAATGACTTTTATGATGTAACACTGCTCTGGCATTTGTAATCAAACTTCTATGAATGAAAGAAGCCTTTTTTGCTTCCATTGCTGTAGTTTTTGTTTTAATTTATAGATTTTGTTGCTTTCCATGAATAAACGAACTCTTGTTAGTAAATAAACCAAGAAATTAACAAACTCTTATCTTTTCTGTTTTGAGACCAGATGAAGTTTGCATGTTGGGATTAAAGCCTCTGCCTGCTCGGCCTGGGCCCAGGTAGGGTTTGGTTGTAGATTGGGCATACAGCCTCCAACTGCTCGGCTTGGGCTTGAACAGGGCTTTGTCGTACTCTGCTTGCTCAGCCTGGGCCTGAGCAGGGCTTTGTCGCTCTAGCATGTAGAGTGGGCATAAAGCCTCTACCTGCTCAGCTTGGGTTGAGCAGGACTTTTGTTGCTTTTCGCCTGCTCGGCCTAGGTATGAGTGATGAGAACACAAATGTCATATTTTTCTTCCTTAATGTTTAATCTTTTATACTTATTTGGTACCTAAAGATACTCACTATTCTTATATTTTGACTTATGCTGCTATGGAATGCCCAGGAAGAAGATCCTCGCTTAAAAGTGGCGAATTCGCGAGAGATTAGAAGCAGCATTCAAAGAACCGTTCAAACGGTCCCAAGAGGTGTTCGAACGGCTGAGTATGTGTTTGAACGCTATGTTAAACGGATACACGTCAAGTTCAGGTTCGAAGAGCGTTCGAAAGATTCAGAGAGCAGGTTTTACCGTTTGAAGTGCGTTCGACGCACCGTTCGAACGGTAGTCTGATGCATTGGTACGCCTCCAGATGTGCTTCAACTGGAGTCACTTCGCAAGAGTACGGAGGTCGCGCTTGTAGTAAAAACCGGAGGATCCGGTGTCGTTCTCTCCCAAGGGAATTCTGCAAATATAGCAACAAAGCTTAACTAGCACGGGCACTTATCTTAATGGATTGCAAATGAAAATTCTTGTCTTTTCCTAACATAAAAAAGACCGAAAATATGTTGGTTTTGAGATGATGGTGATTCAATGCTTTATGCAATAATTTAATGACTAATGAAGATAATAAAATCTAGTTTTATGCAAATTTAGAAGAAAAGCTTGGACATGGTTGTTTCGATCCACCAATTCACAATAAGGGTTTCCAATGGAGGTTTATAACTCAAATCAAGAATCACACCTTGGATTCTTGATTCGGAAAATGCCAACTATAAAAATGTGGGTTTTTGTTTGATTGAGCATAAAAAGGGAATCTATAATTGGCACCCTAGAATCAAACCTTAGACATGTGCAATACCTATACCAAACATTGATTTGTGCATAAATATTGCCAAGGGGTTATGAATCTAAGTTTTTTTAATGAATCTCATACTAAATCAAATGAACCCATGAAATTTTAAGGATATGCCATTGAAGTTCATACAACTCATTTTTCACCCTTTGAAGATCTTTGGTAGATCTTCACAACCACATCCAAGGGGTATTTAGCTACTAGAATCCATGTCAAAGAGCATAAAAAGAAGACAAATCTACCATTAAACTATATAGAACTAGTGTTTGGTTGCTAAGAAAGTGAGGGAAAGTGGCAAGAAAATGATGGAAAATAGCTAGAAAGAGTAGAAAATCATTCACTTCATATAAATCAAGCATTCATTTACAATGATCTAAAAGCAATAAATGACATCAAATACAAAGCATTAAAGTAAATCTAACTAAAAACCTTACAAAATAACAAAAGCCCCCTTTTTGAAGCTTCTTATCTGTCCAGTTTCTGTAGAAAATAACCTAGAATGCCTTTTGTCCCGTATATACAACTTTTATACTCTACAGAAAAATAGAGTCTGTACACACCGATCGATCGGTAGGCGACCGATCGATCGGCCGATCGAACGGTCCAGGCGATCGAACGCCCGATCGATCGAAAAACCGACCCCTCTGAAGTTTGCTTCTGTGTAATCTGTTGAGGAAATTCCGACGTCATCGATCAAACGACCGATCGATCAGAAAAACGCCCTCTCTGAAGTTTGCTGCAGAAGGTCGAACAGAGAATCACCGATCGATCGCAAGATCATTATCATTGATCGATCAGCCGATCGAACGTTTCGTGAACCGTTCGATCAGGCGATCGATTAGTTGATCGATCGGTCATCCCACATTTGCCCATTTGCCTTGGTTTAAGCTCCAATTCCAATAAGAAGTGCACAAAAGGAGTTTCAATGCATTTTAGGAGTAAAAATACTAAATTAACATTGAAATTCAACTAATCAACTAACAATTTAAGCCTAAAGATTACTATTTCTAAGAGTAATCAACACCCCCCAACTAAACCTTTGATAGTCCCTATCAAAGTATGAGAGGAAAGACAAAAATATACACATGTATTAACCTTATTCAAGTCAAATCTCCATCCATCTAGGTTGTGAACCATTGCAAGGCAAAGGCATAAAGCATGGAAGAAATAAAACACATTGACGCGTACTACCAATGACATATGACCCTAATGATTCAAAACTCGTACAATTACGTTCTCGATGCTTCGATCCAAGTCTCACAAGGCATACACTCAACTTTAAACATGAACACTCATGGTCCCTCAATGGAAAGCTCTTTTAATGAGTAAATGTATAAACTATGCAAGCAAAGCAATTCCGAAACCAAAAACGAATAAATTGTAAATGTATTGACTTGGCATAGCTTCATGAAGAAATATTCAGAGCTTAAGCATAATGTAGAAAATTGACATTAATGCCTTATACACAATTGAATTAAAGATTCATGTATCTTCGGATATCTAGGCCATAAGGGTGATGAATGAAAGAAGAGTCATGTAAGAGGATAGAAAGTGGTAAAAGGTTTTAACATATGCATGCGCATTACACATGATGATCAATGATATTCACTTCCGCACTTCCAATCTTTTGAATCACTTTTGTAATCTTCCTTCACCTCACTTCTTTTGTATTTGATTCTTTTCTTTTTTTTTTTTTAGGGTACACCTTTTCATCCCTTTCTCTATATATATTTTTCTTTACTCTTCAACTCCATACACTTCCAACTTTACAAATATAAGAGCAATGCATCTATTGGCATTGACAAATTTTAAACTTATGCACATGCATATGAACATTAAGAAGAAGAAAAATATACATGAAATGGCTCAATGGAATGAAATGGCCTATGCGTTTAGAATCCGAAGAATACAACAAATCAAAACTTCAAAGGTGTATAAGGGGTCAATAAATCTATCTAACACTCGAATATGTAAACCAAAATCAAATATAATGAAGCTATTCAATGAATGAGGATCAACAAAAATAATCTTGAATAAATGTGATTCACTCTTCAAAGGCGATAAATAGGCTCTAAAGCTCACACGGTAAAAATCTCCACCTTATAAGGACATGCATGCATAAGAATGAAACACAAGGCATCACATAACATGTTAGTGTGCAACAATATGAATTGTTTCTTATAATGATTTTATGCCAAAAACTTACAATGTATTATAATCTCTAAGGTGGGTTAATCATTAACTCAAATTTAATCAAAAACATGGTATGGTACTTGTTTAAAACAACCTTGACACCTCCGTCACAAAAATCCAAAAAGAAATGATATCAACAATTAAGGACATAGCTAAGGTGTCAAGTTATAGAAATGAGTGATACGAATACCATACAATACCCATTACCTCGGTCGGAACAATATATGCGATATGGATATCAATCAAAAAAGATATCTGTAACTGAAATGCCAAAATATACCCGGAATAGACAAAAGAACACAATAAATGTATACAAAAAGGATATGCCACAATAGGAAAGATCACTATACAAACAGCTCAAAAATAAATACATCCACTATAATAAAAAAAGATTTAGATACATCATATGAAATGAAATGCTATGAAGTGCACAATGCATCTAATCTAACTGTAGATCCGAAAAGAAGTCTCTATCATCATCCGGAGGAGGCTGGCCAAGGTGCTGGATAATCTCCTGGAGTCGAGTGGACTGTGTCTGCTGCTGCTGCTAAATGTCAGTCAGCTGACCCTGAAGTGCAGCAATGGCAGTGTCCTAGAGATCTAATCTAGCCATAATGTCGGCCTGCCACTGCTGGCGCTCTGCTTGCTTAGTGGTCAGCTGCTCCTGAATGGCTGCCAAAGTCTGAAGTAACGTCCCCTGAGCTGGCTCCTCCTGAGCTTGAGCCTAAGCTTGAGCCTGAGCCTGAGCTTGGGGCTGAGCTGGTTGCCCGGTCTGATCCTGCCGCTGCTCCCCTAATTGGGTCTCCTCCTGAGTCTGAGAAGGCGGCTGCTGAGAAGACGAGTGAGTCGAACTAGCTGACCCCCCCTTCTTCGTCAACTGCCCTGCCGCCCTTTTCTCTGTCTTCCAGTCTATATCAGTGGAGGAAGAAAGCAGCACAACATCTGCAACACTAACCCCTGCCACCCTAATCCTCGCTGTCAGAAAACAACCAAAGGGGATGCTGGACTGGGGAGTAGCAACCTGAGTCGCAGCCCACAATGCCATATACATGAAGTGGGGGAAGTCTATAGTCCTGCCCGTGCCAATAGCCCACATCAACTACCCCTGCATCCTACTACACTCCACCGTCCTCCCTAGTGGAAAGATCGAATAGCAAGTCCAAAGAAACAGCGGGTGGTATCTGGGGGCAAGCTACCTAATCCTGATCTAGGAAGCGGTCCAGGACTCTCCCAGTGCTAAAATCTCGGCGCACATCTTCTCATGAGATGGTGGATGCTCCCCATCATAAGAGAACTGAGGGTTAGCAACCCTCGGTATACCAAACTGCTCAGCAAAGGAATCCAGGGTGATAACAACATCCCTACCCTAAACCTAAGAGCGAATAATATATCTGTCGCCACCAACGGGGTCCAATGAAATGTTAGCTATGAACTCTGCCACGAGGGTGGCTGAGTACTGGCCTCTAAAGGAAGCTAACCCCAACCACTGGCAATTGGTCAATAGCTTGAGCCAACCATATGGCTCAGCATCAAACTGACTCACGGTCCAACGCCTCTCCACTACTACCATACGGGCGCTCCACACTCATCCAAACTCTCGCTCCTGATCTCTCTCCCAGAAATGAGTAGTATCATACTCTCCCTCTCTCTCCCTCCTAGCATGCTCATGCTGGAGCTGCTGAAACTAGGCCAGAGTCTGAGAAGCCCCCGCCCCAGCTGTACCCTCGGTACTCCTAGTCTCGACCATAGCTCTCTAACTAAGCTAAGTATAGCTAGAAATGAAAAGAATGGACAAAGATCAGCGAAAGGAATACCTCTCGAAGCGCAGAAAACCGTCAACAGGCAAAACAAAGTCCACCAAAGTAAGCTGGCAGGGCCTCGCTGCTCCGATATATAAACTGACTCTCGAAACTCTCAAATACTCGCGAGCGAAATGAGAATGAACAGTGAAACAGTGGGTTTTTATAGACAGCTCGATCACCGATTGATCGACTCTTAAACCGATCGATCGCCTAGTGGACCGATCGAAATGGAGCGCCACCAATCGAACAGTCGATCAATCGATACCGCTCCCTTTCGATCGGTGCGGTAATAAACCCGATCGATCGCTAGTCTTCACCAATCGATCACCCGATCGATCGCAACATACACGATCGATCGGCTGATCGATCAGTTCAGCCCACCGCTCGATCGCAAATACAGCCTCTCTGAAGTTCTGTAGAAATTCTCAGAATTTTCCACAGCAACATGACAATGGTGCCCCCCCCCCCCCCCCAAACTGGAATCATGCCATGACCTCAAGGCATGAGGAAAATGGACGAGAAAAAGAACAACAGGGTGGGCGGGACCCTTGGGAATACAAATGTACACAACTAATTACCAAAAAGAAAAGAGAAGGAAACCTATAAAAAGGAAAACAAAAGAACTACTCCTAAACTATAAAACATAACAATCTAATGCCACTCAAAGGACGGTGGATTAATGAGATCCACACAATCCAACTCCCCTTGGAACGACTCAAAATACGGCTTTAGCCGCTGACCATTCACCTTAAATGCCGAGCCATTCATGAGATTTTGCACCTCAATGGCTCCATGGGAAAAAACGTCTTTCACAAGGTATGACCCGATCCACTTACTCCGCAATTTGCCCGGAAATAGATGCAAACGTGAATCATACAATAACACTTTTTGGCCAACTTTGAAAGTTTTTCGAATGATATGTTGGTCATGAAAGTGTTTCATCCGGGCCTTAGCAATTTTTGGATTTTCAAATGCATCATTGCCGAGTTCCTAACTCATTGAGTTGGAGTTTGCGGTGGGCACCCGCAACATCAATATCCTCATTACATTGACGAATCGCCCAATATGCTTTATGCTCAATTTTGACGGGAAGATGACAGGCCTTCCCGTACATAAGTCTATAGGGTGATGCGCCAAGAATGGTTTTATAACCCGTACGGTATGCCCACAACCCATCGGTCAATCTAAGAGACCAATCTTTCCTATTTGGATTGACGGTTTTCTCAAGAATGCGCTTGATTTCCCGATTGGCCAACTCTACTTGCCCTTGCGTTTGAGGATGGTATGGTAATCCAACCTTATGGACCACTCCATACTTACGCATTAAAGACGCAAAGGGCTTATTACAAAAATGCGAACCACCATTACTTATCATGGCACGAGGTATGCCATACCTACAAAAAATGTTCTCTTTCAAAAATCGCAATACCACTTTGTGGTCATTGCTTCAGGTGGCAATTGCTTCTACCCACTTAGAGACATAATCTACCGCAACAAGAATAAAAAGGTACCCACATGAGTTAGGAAACGGTCCCATAAAATCAATCCCCCAACAATCAAATATTCCCAAAATAGTGATGGGGTGAAGAGGCATCATGTGCCTCTTAGAAAGTGTTCCTAACCGTTGGCACCTATCGCAAGCTAGAAAAAAAAGTATGTACATCCTTGAACATGGTGGGCCAATAAAGCCCACATTGTAAAATTTTGGCCGTGGTTTTCTTGGAGGAGAAGTGTCCTCCACAAGCATGAGAGTGACAAAACTCTATTACTTGTTTAAATTCATGATTTGGGACACGCCGGTGAATGATTTGGTCCGAACAATACTTAAACAAGTGAGGATCATCCAACGAAAAATAGCGCACATTCCAGAAGAATTTACGCTTGTCAATGGATGACCATGTGGAAGTTCCCTCACCGGTGACAAGTAAGTTCGCAATGTCAGCAAACCAAGGGGTTGAAACTTACTCAACGGCACTCACATGCATGAGATGCTCATCCGAGAAGTGCTCCTTGATAGGAGTTGGGTCCATGGCTCGCCCATTTAAGGGAAGCCGAGACAAGTGGTCCGCAATTACATTTTCAGCCCCTTTTTTATCACGCATTTCAATATGAAATTCTTGGAGCAAAAGTATCCATTGAATGAGGCGCGGTTTTGCATCGGGTTTTGTGAGGAGATACTTTAAGGCCGCATGGTCGGTGTAGATGATGACCAATGACCCAATCAAGTAAGACCTAAATTTGTCTAGTGCAAAAACCACCGCAAGGAGTTCCTTCACGGTTGTGGTATAGTTGATTTGAGCTTCATTGAGAGTTCTAGAAGCATAATAAATGACATATGGCTTCTTATCAACTCTTTGTCCTAGGACAGCCCCCACGGCATAGTCGCTAGCATCACATATTAACTCAAATGGAAGAGACCAATTGGGTGCTCGAATGATTGGAGCTGTGGTCAAAAGTTCCTTCAACTTGTCAAAAGCTTGTTGACAAAAGGATGTCCACTCAAAGGGAACATCTTGGGACAAAAGATGACACATGGGCCTAGAGATTGCACTAAAACCCTCAATGAAACGCCGATAGAAATCGACATGCCCAAGAAATGATCTAACCTCCTTCACACACGTCGGGGCGGGTAATTTTTGAATGAGTTCAATTTTTGCTTTATCTACTTCAAGCCCTTCGGCCGATACAATATGCTCCAAAACTATACCACTAGTAACCATAAAATGGCATTTTTCCCAATTGAGCACAAGGTTACTCTCCTCACATCTCATCAAAACTTTTCCTAAATTACCAAGACAACCTTCATAAGTATCCCCATAGACGGAAAAATCATCCATGAAGACTTCGACAATTTGCTCAATCATGTCGCTAAATATACTCATCATGCACCTTTGAAATGTCGCCGGTGCATTACATAGCCCGAAGGGCATACGTTTATAAGCATATATGCCAAAGGGACAAGTGAATGTTATCTTGGCTTGATCCTCAAGGGCTACATCAACTTGATTGTACCCCGAATATCCGTCTAGGAAACAATAGAAAGCCTTACCAGACACCCTTTCTAGGACTTGATCAAGGAAGGGTAAAGGGAAATGGTCCTTTCGGGTCACATTATTGAGGCGGCGATAATCAATCCACATTCGCCACCCGGTTTGCACACGGGTTGGCACTAACTCATTGTTGTCATTTCTTATCACTGTGACAACCGATTTCTTAGGCACCATTTGGGTCGAACTAACCCATTTCGAATCGGAGATGGGGTAAATGATACCCGCGTCTAGCAATTTTAAAACCTCACATTTAACTACTTCCTTCATATTGGAATTCAATCGCCTTTGCATTTGACGAATGGATTTAGCCTCCTCTTCTAAAAAAATGCGGTGAGTGCACACAAGAGGACTAATCCCATGAAGGTCGGCGATAGTCCATCCTAGGGCTTTTCTATGTTTCCTAAGCAATGTTATTAACCCTTCCTCTTGGCTCTCAGACAAGCTAGAGGAAATCACAACCGGGTACGACTCCCCATCCCCTAAAAATTCATACTTTAAGTTGGAAGGCAAAGGCTTCCTCTCAGGAATGGGAGGCTTCTCCTCTGAAGGAATTGATTTCTTGGCACTAGGGTGGAAGGGTTCAAAAGAAGGGGTCCATTGACCCACATGTAAACACTGCTCTCTCTCAGCCTCTAAATGAGACAATTCACTTGATGCCATGCCCTCACTATCAAGTGAAGCATGCGGTTCACCTCTCACTAATGCCCTCTCCAAAGTGTCCTAAAAAATCTCCTGCTGAAAGTGTTCTTGAACTATGCTCTCTATGATGTCTACCTCTAGGATATCCTCACATTCCCCCTTTTGTTTGGCAACCGAAAAGATGTTAAGCTCGAATGTGGTATTGCCAAAAGACAATTTCACTAACCTATTCCTACAATGTATGATGGCAATGGAAGTAGCTAGAAAAGGGCGTCCCAAGATCACAGGAATTTGGTTGTGAGCTATACAACTCTCAACAGGTTGGGTGTCTAGGACAATGAAATCGACCGGAAAACAAAAGTTATCAACTTGGATGAGAACATCCTCGATGATATCTCTTGGAACCTTTATAGAAAGATCCGCCAATTGCAAGGTAACACGAGTAGGGCTCAACTCTCCTAGGCCAAGTTCCTTATACACTGAAAAGGGTAAAAGGTTGACACTAGACCCTAAGTCTAACAAGGCACGATCGATCTTGGTATTTCCAATGGTATAAGAAATAGTAGGACATCCGGGGTCCTTGAATTTCGGCACAGTTTTACATTGCAAAATCACACTTTGATTTTCATTCATCATGGTGGTTTCCTTGACATGCAACTTTCGCTTAAAAGTGCATAAGTCCTTTAAGAACTTAGCATAAGAAGCTATTTGCTTGATTGCGTCAAGGATAGGGATGTTAACCTTTACTTGTTTGAACACTTCATAAATTTTCGCATTTAGAAGTTTATTTTTTTGTTTGGTCAACCTTTGCGGGAAGGGAGTATGTTTGACTATGTCCCTTCTCTTATCCCTCTCACTTTCACTCAAAATCTCGATGGGATTGGCTCAGTTCTCCCCCCCCCTTCTCTCGGCTCTTTTTCCTCTTTCTCTTTCTCTTCTTGACCAACACTCTTCCTAAAAGTCTCAACCCGAGGTGGGATAGTTTGGTCAATGGTCTTGCCACTTCTAAGGGTGGTTATGGCTTACACTTGGTCATGACTCGTACTAGGGTCATTCTTACCCTTGGTTATGTGCACTTGCCTAACCACCGGGTTAGGTTGAGGTTGAGCCAGGAATCTTCCCGGGACATTTTGGGTCAAAGCTTGTGTCAATGTAGACATTTGCTTTTGGATGTGCTCAAGTAACCTAAAGTGTTGGTCTAGCACCTTCTCTTGTTTATCAACCCTTGAACTAACCCTCCTCATGTCATTGGCAAGTTGGTAAACATTGTCCTCTATGGGCTTCCTATGGAGGGGTTGGTAAGGCCTTGGTTGATTTTGGAATTGGGTCACGGGTGCTTGTTGGTAAGGTGGAGGTGGATGTTGTGGTTGGAGTGCTTGTGGAGGTGAATGTTGTGGTTGGAGTGCTTATGGGGGTGGAGGTGCTTGGTATAATTGAGGGTTTTGATACCCTCCTTGGTAGTTATGGGAGTTTGAAGTCCCTTCATTGTTCCTCCACCCAAAGTTGGGATGATCTCTCCATCCCAGGTTGTATATGTTTGAATAGGGGTTGCCCCCTCCTCTTGAATATTGGTCAATTGCGTTAACTTGGCCATGCAAAGCCTCCTTCACACCTGAAATGATTGTGCATGAAGAGGTGGTATGATCTGAGGTTTCACACACAAGACAACATACCTGTCTCATCTCCTCACTCTCTACCGATTGAACTTTTTTCACCTCAAGAGTCTCTAATTTTCTTGCCAAGGTAGCCAGCCTAGCATTGACGTCATCAACTTTCTTGAGTTGATATCTTCCCACTCCTTGTTCGATTGAGCGATCCTCGGGATTTTGGGTCCCGGTAAGTGCCCAATCTTTATCCTTATTTGCCAAGTTATCAAAATAATCGTATGCCTCATGGGTTTGCTTATCAAAAAACGTCCCCGCACACATAGACTCAACAAATTGCTTGAGTTGGGGTGTCAAGGAAGAATAAAATGTGTTGATGACATGCCAATCGGCAAAACCGTGATGGGGGCAAGAATTTAAGAGGTCTTTGAACCTCTCCCAACATTGAAAGAAAGTTTCCCCAAACAAAGGAGAAAACTGTGAAATTTGCCTTCAAATGGCCTCGGTTCAATTTTTGGGAAAAAATTTGCTCAAAATTTCTCCTTGAAGAGTAGCCCAAGAATGGATGGACATGGGTCGCAAGGAATTGAATCAAAGCTTAGCTTTGTCCTTCAAACAAAATGGGAAGAGTTTCAACAAAAATACTTCCCTTGGACATGAGTTGTCCATAGCAATTGAACAAGCATCCTCAAATTCCTTAAGAAAAATGTAGGGTTGTTCCGAATCCATCCCGTGGAATTGAGGCAACATTTGCATCATTCCTGACCTAATGTTTAGAGTGTTGTGATGGGGCGGAAAAACAATGCACGATGTTGGTGCTTGCCTTGGTGGGTGTAGGTAGTCCCGAAGAGTCCTTATAGGGGGGGCCGCCACCTCGCCATGGTGGCTCCCTCTTTCAAACTCCTTATGACCTTCCCGGTTGATTTGGACATTAGGATGTAAGGGTTGAATGTTAGGTAAGCCGGGTTCATTGGGATTTGCCATTGGAATGAAACCTAAGTCGACCACTAATTGTAAGCTAGGTGTTGGTGAAGATGTGCTTGTGCTCTCAATGCTCTCAATCCTCACAAGGCGATGATATTCGTCTCTCGTGAAATATGACATGCAAGAATGAATGCACACATAAGGTTGGACCGATAAGGTCGTTCAACACATCATACACAATTCCCTAGGCCGAACAATGGCTTTTTTGCAATTCTAGGCCGGACAACGGCTTTTTCTCAATTCAACTCCGTACCTCAAATCTCCACATACAATAAGCATACCACCAATTCGAAACTTGAACACACTAGCCTAGCTCCACTAAATACTCCCGAAGAGGGATAATTTCCTAACAAAAATGCAATGCAATTATACTATATCAAACAAAAGAAACTAGAGAAAAGAAGAAATAAAAAAAAAATAATCCTAAAAAAAATAAAACACCTTAAGGGAAATGAGAGTGTACCAGGGCCCGAAGTCCGTAGATGCTTCCCTCGGGGGTGGTGATGAAATCCACCCTTTTTGTGTGTGTGTGAGTTTTTTTTTTCTTTTCCTTGCTCTTCTTTTTTTTTTTTCAATTTTCTTCCGCAATCCTTAGCTTTCGTCCGGTGTAGCTTTTGCCCATGAATTTCCCGGCAACGGCGCCAAAACTTGGTACGCCTCCAGATGTGCTTCAACTGGAGTCACTCCACAAGAGTACGGAGGTCACGCTTATAGTAAAAACCGGAGGATCCGGTGTCGTTCTCTCTCGAGGAAATTCTGCAAATATAGCAACAAAGCTCAACTAGCACGGACACTTATCTTAATGGATTGTAAATGAAAATTCTTGTCTTTTCCTAACATAAAAGAGACCGAAAATATGTTGGTTTTGAGATGATGGTGGTTCAATGCTTTATGTAATAATTTAATGACTAATGAAGATAATAAAATCTAGTTTTATGCAAATTTAGAAGAAAAGCTTGGACATGGTTGTTTCGATCCACCAATTCACAATAACGGTTTCCAATGAGAGGTTTATAACTCAAATCAAGAATCACACCTTGGATTCTTGATTTGGAAAATGTCGACTATAAAAATGTGGATTTTTGTTTGATTGAGCATAAAAAGGGAATCTATAATTGGCACCCTAGAATCAAACCTTAGACATGTGCAATACCTATACCAAACATTGATTTGTACATAAATATTGCCAAGGGATTATGAATCTAAGTTTTTTTAATGAATCTCATACTAAATCAAATGAACCCATGAAATTTTAAGGATATGCCATTGAAGTTCATACAACTCATTTTTCACTCTTTAAAGATCTTTGGTGGATCTTCACAACCACATCCAAGGGGTATTTAGCTACTAGAATCCATGTCAAAGAGCATAAAAGAAGACAAATCTACCATTAAACTATATAGAACTAGTGTTTGGTTCCTAAGAAAGTGAGGGAAAGTGGCAAGAAATTATGGAAAATAGCTAGAAAGAGTAGAAAATCATTCACTTCATATATATCAAGCATTCATTTACAATGATCCAAAAGCAATAAATGACATCAAATACAAAGCATTAAAGTAAATCTAACTAAAAACCTTACAAAATAACAAAAGTCCCCTTTTTGAAGCTTCTTCCCTGTCTAGTTTCTGCAGAAAATAACCTTGAATGCCTTTTGTCCCGTATATACAACTTTTATACTCTGCAGAAAAACAGAGTCTGTACACACCGATCGATCGGTAGGCGACCGATCGAACGCCCGATCGATCGCAAAACTGACCCCTCTGAAGTTTGCTTCTGTGTAATCTGTTGAGGAAATTCCGACGCCACTGATCGAACGACCGATCGATCGAAAAAATGCCCTCTGTGAAGTTTACTGCAGAAAGTCGAACAGAGAATCACCGATCGATCGCAAGATCACCGATCGATCGGCGAATCGAACGTTCCGTGGACCGTTCGATCGGGCGATCGATCGGTAATCCCACATTTGCCCATTTGCCTTGGTTTAAGCTCCAATTCCAGTAAGAAGTGCACAAAAGGAGTTTCAATGCATTTTAGGAGTAAAAATACTAAATTAAGACTGAAATTCAACTAATTAACTAACAATTTAAGCCTAAAGATTACTATTTCTAAAGTAATCACGCGTTCGAATGGTGGCTTGAGCGTTCGAACGGTGGCTAGAGCGTTCGAACGGTCATGCGCAGCTGCAGATTTTCAAAAGCCTATAAAAGCTAGGACTTTTTGTTTTTAGGGTTGTTGATGTTTTTCGTATTATTCAAGGTCATTATTTGAGTTGTTTTCATGGCCCTGTGTGGCTAAACTCTAAATCTTGGTCAAAGGAGATAGAAACCTTGAAATTAATAATAAACTGTGATATCTAATTTGTTTTTATTATTCAATTTATGCTTTGAGTATCGAATGTTATTCTATTCCTATTTTCATGATTGTCTTGTTTAATTGCTATGAGGCTTACTGGTTTATTAATCATTACAATTTACTGCTGAGTTAGATATCAAATCCGTAATTATTTGATTCCTTTGATTTGTGAAGCAACTGAGATTTAATGATTTACTGCGTTGGAAATTATTATAACTTAGGAAGGATGTTCGACTAAATTAAATGCAACCGTGTGTGCTTGTGTTGTTTAGTTTTATCGATCTCTCTAATTCTAATTAAATGCAACCGCGTCTTTTCCTCTGATCTTTGGTTGTTTAATAGTTAGGGTTAATCAAATTGCTTGTTTTTTATTAACTATGACTAAGGAGAGATAGAAAAATAATTCTAACGGTGAATATTCAATGTGTGAATTGATATGCTTGCATCAATGATCAGTTGTAAATTATGATGGTGGATGTTGATTTAGACCAAGATTTGTTTTTCTAATTGATTTCAATGCTTTAATCTGAATTGTTTCGTAGTTGTGATTATTAAAATAGTTTTTATTAAATCCAAAACCCCCCTTCCTTGTTCACATAGCATAAAACGAGACTAAACACTCTTCGTGGGAACGATCCTTACTCATACTACTACATAATTGTTTTGGATATCGGTTTTATTTTTGGATGCCCACAACAGCACACCAAATTTTGGTGCCGTTGCTGGGGAGTAATTTTAGTTAATTTTTGTGCTTCTTGTGATCTTTATTTCATTTGAAAAAAAAAAAAAGATGTTTTAATTAATTTCATTACTTTAGATTTTTTTTTCTGAATTGTTTTTCAGGGTTAGTTAGAGTTTTCTTGAGTGTTTATGAGCATAACTCGATCTTTTAATCAAGGTGATTTGCAGTGCGATCTAGAAATAAAGAGAACTTTACACAAGTCAAGAAGGGAAACTCGGAGAAATTCTGTAGAGAACAATCCAGCTCTTGATTTCCTATTTGCTAGCGATTCTAATTTAGGAGAGGAGGAAGTCATGTCTGGAAATCAAACTTTGAAAAAACTTGCGGCCGCTAATCTGAATCAACAACCCTTATGCATAACATTCCTTACTTTAGATGTTCCTACTAACTTTGAATTAAAATCTAGATTAATACATCTCTTGCCCACTTTTCATGGTCCTGTAGGTGAAGATCCCCACAAACATCTAAAGGAGTTTCATGTACTATACACGAGTATGAAACCCACAGGGGTGACTGAAGAGCAAATTAAATTAAGAGCTTTTTCATTTTCTTTGAAGGATTCGGCTAAAGATTGGCTCTATTATCTACCCTCCGAAAGTATTACCATATGGAACGAGATGAAAAAATTATTTTTGGAGAAATATTTACCAGCTTCAAGGGCAGCCAACATTTGAAAAGAAATTTGTGGTGTAAGACAGCACAATGGAGAGTCCCTACATGAATATTAGGAGCGTTTCAAGAAATTATGTGCAAACTATCCCCATCATCAAATTAGTGAGCAACTTCTTTTTCAATATTTCTATAAGGGCCTTTTGCCCACTGATAGGAGCATGATTGATGCTGCTAGTGGAGGAGCTTTGGTAGATAAAACTCCCGATGCCGCGAGAAATCTAATTGCAAATATGGCAGCCAATTCTCAACAATTTGGCACTAGACTTGACCATTCATCCAAGCATGTCAATGAGGTAAATATTTCCTCCATTGAACAACAAATTACAAGTCTAACTTCTCTTGTTTGTCAAATGGCTGTAGGTAATATGCAAATGGTGAAGGCTTGTGGAATCTATTCAGTAGCAGGGCATCCAACCGATATGTGTCCAACTCTTCAAGAGGAGCCCATGGAGCAAGTGAATGCAACACGTGGTTTTCTTGGACAACTGCAAAGAAAGTATGATCCATATTCGAACACATATAATATGGGATGGAGGGATCATCCCAATCTTAGCTATGGGAATCCACAAGTAAATCAGCTCGTGATTCAAAATCGTCCAAGCTACCAGCAATATAAGCAACCATACCCCCTAGATAACAACTGGGCCAAACTTCTGATTTAGGTATGTCTTTAGAAGATATTGTTAAGTCCCTTGCCACTAATACTTTGCAATTTTAGCAGGAGATAAAACAATTTTAACAAGAGGCGAGGGCTAGTTTTCAAAGTCTGGACAATCAGATGAGCCAGATGGCAACCGCAGTTAGTTGACTAGAAGCCCAAAGTTCAGGAAAATTACCCTCTCAGACGCTAGTAAATCCAAGAGAAACTGCAAGTGCAATCGTTTTGAGAAGTGGTAAAGAGATTGAGATTCTAGTAAAAGCAGCCCCTGTACTGTCGAATCAAGAAAAGGAGAAAAACTTCATAGTAGACAAGAACGTTCTTAATGATGATGACGTACCTAAGCGTAAGTTCCCACCTCTTTCTAATTATAAACATGAACCTTCTTTTCCTCAAGCTTTAGCAGAATCTAGAAAAAATGAGCAAACGAAAGATTTATATGTGACTTTTCGTAAATGCAAGGTAAATATTCCACTTTTAGATGCTATCAAACAAGTACCTCGTTATGCTAAATTTCTTAAAGAATTGTGTACAATTAAGAGGAAACAGAAACTTAAAGGATGTGAGAAGGTGAGAGTAAGGGAGAATGTTTCTTCAGTTATTCGAAGAAAACTCCCTGTAAAGTGCAAGGATCCAAGAATGTTTACTATCCCTTGTACGATAGGTAACATTAGATTTGAGAAGGCCATGATTGATTTAGGAGTTTCTATTAATGTCATGCCATATTCTATATATACTTCTTTGAAACTTAGACCTTTGAATAAAACTGGTGTTATGATTCAATTGGCTTATAAGTCTAATGCTTATCCTAAGGGTGTAGTTGAAGATGTTCTTGTACAAGTTAATGATTTGGTTTTTCCTGCTGATTTTTATGTGCTTAATATGAAAAATGGAGACCAGAATGCCCCTATTTTGTTAGTAAGACCATTTTTAAAGACATCTAAGACTAAGATGGATGTTCATAGTGGCACACTTACCATTGAATTTAATGGTAAAATTGTTAAGTTTAATATTTATGATGCCATGAAATAGCCTAGTGATGATAATCCTGTTTATTCTATTGATGTGATTGATTCTTTAGCACAGGAAGTTTTTGAACTTGATGGACAAGATGTATTGGAAGCTGCCATTAGTAAGCATCTTGAGGAAGAGAATGGAAAGTTAACATTGAGTACTGATCTGCAAGAAACTGTTACAGCATTGAATGATTTTGCGAAGTTACAGCAGGCAGGTAATGTGCCTTATGTTGCATTTCCAGTTTCTAACAAAAGCCTTTACCTTCTGTTTTACAGGCCCCTATTCCAGATTTGAAGCCTCTCCCCAGTCACCTCAAGTACATGTTCCTTAGAGATGGAGGAACATTACCAGTGATCATCTCCAATAAACTTTGTGCGTTGCAAGAAGAAAAACTTGTAAAGGTCCTAAAAGAGCATACAACGGCTATTAATTGGACAATTGCTGATATTAAAGGAATTAGCCCGTCTACATGCATGCATCGTATACTACTTGAAGAGGGAGCAAAACCTTCCCGTCAACCACAAAGAAGATTGAATCCACCTATGATGGAAGTAGTAAACAAGGAGATCCTTAAACTGCTTGAACTTGGAATGATTTACCCTATTTCGGATAGCAATTGGGTTAGCCCAGTTCAAGTGGTTCCTAAAAAGACTGGAATAACTATTGTGAAAAACCAAAATGATGAGTTAGTTCCTACCTGTGTTCAGAATGGGTGCAAGGTTTGTATAGATTATAGAAAATTAAATGTTGTAACCCGCAAGGACCATTTCCCTTTACCTTTTA
Organism: Euryodendron excelsum; assembly: GCA_033060915.1. Classification (NCBI taxonomy): domain Eukaryota; kingdom Viridiplantae; phylum Streptophyta; class Magnoliopsida; order Ericales; family Pentaphylacaceae; genus Euryodendron; species Euryodendron excelsum. The sequence goes on from CM065393.1 coordinate 21,173,528, forward strand.
TTGATCAAATGCTTGAAAGGTTAGCTGGTCATTCTTATTACTGTTTTCTTGATGGTTTTTCTGGTTATTTTCAGATTGTAATTGCGCCAGAAGATCAAGAAAAGACAACTTTTACTTGCCCATTCGAAACTTTTGCATATCATTGCATGCCATTCGGCCTTTGCAATGCCCCCGCCACTTTTCAAAGGTGTATGGTTACATATTTTCAGATTATATTGAGCATATCATAGAAATTTTTATGGATGATTTCACAGTTTATGGAGACTCCTTTGATAATTGTTTGCACAACCTTACACTTGTTCTTCAAAGATGCATAGAAACTAACATTGTGTTAAACTCTAAAAAATGTCATTTTATGGTTGAACAAGGTATAGTGTTAGGTTATGTTGTTTCATCTAGGGGAATTGAGGTCGACAAAGCTAAAGTTGACATTATTCAATCTTTACCTTATCCCACTAGTGTGCAGGAAGTTCGTTCTTTTCTTGGACATGCAGGTTTTTACCGAAGATTTATCAAGGACTTCTCCAAAATAGTGTCACCCCTATGCAAGTTACTACAAAAGGATGCGGCTTTTGAATTCAATGAAGTATGTAAAAAGGTGATGGATAAGCTAAAGGAACTGTTGACTTTTACCCCAGTTATCCAGCCTCCTAACTAGAGCGTTCATTTCGAGATAATGTGCGACGCCAGTGACTATGCAGTCGGCACAGTCTTGGGTCAAAGAATTGGAAAAGCGTCTTATGCCATTTATTATGCTTCTAGAACTTTAAATGATGCTCAAAGAAATTATACTACTACTGAAAAAGAACTTTTAGCTATTGTTTTTGCTTTAGAAAAGTTTCGATCTTATTTACTTGGTACTAAAGTCATTATTTACTCTGATCATGCAGCTCTTCGTTATTTAATGAAGAAAAAAGAGGCAAAATCAAGATTAATTAGATGGATACTTCTCTTGAGTGAATTTGATTTGGAGATCAAAGACAAAAGAGGGACAGAAAATCGTGTTACCAATCATTTGAGTCGTTTAGCTCATGTCGAGGATGAACTTCGTTTGCAAGAAACATTCCCTAACAAGCAATTGTTCTCTACAAGTGTGACATTACCTTGGTATGCAAATATTGTAAATTATTTGGTTATTAACATACTACCTAGTAGTTTGTCTACGGCTCAAAGATCAAAAGTGATGTCAAATACTATGTGTGGGATGACCTATACTTATGGAAGCATTGTACGGATCTAGTAATCAAAAGGTGCGTGCCTGAAAATGAAATCATGTCTATTTTAACATTTTGTCATTCTTATGCTTGTGGAGGTCACTTTGGAGCCAAGAGAACAGCAAGAAAAGTGCTAGAATGTGGTTTCTATTGGCCATCTCTATTTCGAGATTCATATTCTTATTGTAAGTCATGCGATCCTTGTCAAAAGACATGTAATATATCTCACTAGAATGAGATGCCACAAAATCCCATACGATTTTGTGAAATTTTTTATGTTTGGGGCATCGATTTCATGGGACCATTTCCTGTGTCTTTTAGTTATGTTTATATCTTGCTTGCTGTTGATTATGTCTCAAAATGGGTGGAAGCTAAAGCCACCAAGACTAATGATTCTAAAATTGTTGCAGATTTTATCAAGTTTAACATATTCTCCAGGTTTGGAATTCCAAGAGCTCTAATAAGTGATCGAGGTACTCACTTTTGCAATCGAACTGTGGCGACTTTGTTGAGAAAGTACCATGTAACACACAAGGTGTCAACTTCATATTATCCGCAAACTAGTAGACAAGCAGAAGTGTCAAATCGAGAGATCAAGTCCATCATTGAAAAGACGGTCAATCCAAGTAGAAAAGATTGGAGTTTGTGATTGGATGATGCTTTGTGGGTGTACAGGACTGCATATAAAATGCCTATTGGCATGTCACCTTATCGATTGATATTTGGGAAACCGTGCCACCTTCCAATTGAGCTAGAACACAAAGCTTACTGGGCTATAAAGAGTTTTAACATAAAGATGGATAAAAGTGGAGAACATAGGAAATTGCAATTACAAAAGTTAGAGAAAATTCGCAATGATGCCTATGAGAGTGTAAGGATTTACAAGAAAAAGACGAAGGCTTTTCATGATAGGATGATTTCTAGGAAGGAGTTTAAAGTTAGTCAAAAAGTCCTCCTCTACCAATCACGACTTCATTTGTTTCTGGGTAAGTTACGTTCTCAATGGATTGGACATTTTATCGTTACTAATGTTTTTCCTCATGGTACAGTTGAAATTCAAAGCTTAGCCATTTCCAAAGTGTTGAAGGTGAATGGTCATCGACTTAAGCAATTCCATGAAGGTTTCCAATTAGAGAATGTGGAGAAACAGGACCTTAAGGATCCAATTTATACTGGTTGAAGAAGGAAGCATTGAGTCGAGCCCACAACAATAAACAAAGGCGCTGCTTGGGAGGCAACCCAAGGGAAGTTCATTTTTCTTTTCTTATTTTCGCATTTATATATTAGTTATCTCTGCCTTTTCTGTGCATTTTACTTTACATTGGGGACAATGTAAGTTTTAAGTGTGGGGGAGGGGATTTAGGTTGTATTTTCGTATTTGTTTCAAAAATAATAATAATAATAATAATAATAATAAATAAATAAATAAATAATAACAAGATTCAATTAAACTTGAAGAATTCATAACATGATTGAATAAGTAATCTTCCAACTTAGAATTAATTAGTCTAGTTATTTTACTTGAGATTGGAGTGACTGAATTTGGTAGACAAAAGCTGGTGAGATTTTGGGCCTTTAGACTGACGCATCCATATCAGTCACTATTTTCTTTCATGTGAGATGTTATTCCTAGGATTTGTTTCTCTAGAACTTGCCTTGATTCTTTTGGAGGTCATATTGACACATACATGCATGAACATGATTAAGGTTATCTTTGTTATAAGCTACATAAGCCAAATAGCCTACCTTGTAATTAATTTTTTCCTTTGTGAACCCCTTTGAGCTTCATATGTTGTTGTTTTTTTTTTTTTTTTTGTTATTGTGAACCCACATTACAAGCTTTAAATTAAAAAACAATAATACCTTTACCCAAGCCGTAGAGCTAGTGGAGCATTGTTCATCCTTGTGATATGTATGGGTGCATGAGAAATAAGTGTGGGGGTGCCCGGAATTGTGGTAAGGCTATGGTTGGTGAAAAGGAACAAGTTTTCATTCTCAATTCATGAGTTCCATTGTTGATATAATTTTGAAAGGAAAAAAAAGGAGAAAAAAAGAAGAAAAAAAAGAAGGGAAGTGATGGAGGAAATTGCTTTTAATGTTACAAATTATCCATGTTCATAATTCCTCCTAAAATTCTAAGAAATAGGTCTGTTTATATGGGATAAATACAAAGATAGAAGCTGTTGAATGGAGTGATTGATTTTACATGTTTTATATATTCGAAATTAAGTTGAGTCATTTTTGCTTCACTAGTTTCGATGGCTTTTGAGCTACATTCTCAAATATTTTCCACCTTAACCCTAAATCCCGTTATAACCGTTGGAAAGTCCTTATGATTCGTGTTCTGTATGTGATTTAGTGGCGAAGAATGAGAAGATAAGCGAGCCTATGGTAGATCATTTCCATTGGAATGAATTTGAGTGATACACATACCCTTTAAATACATGAGAGTAGAGTGTTTATTTCCGTGAGGGTCTACATATTCAGTTTACTCTATCTTTAAGTAGAAATGCTTGCTAAGTGATTGCGAGTTGTTCGAGAATGTTGTTCATGATATGTTATGAGTTTTGAAGAGTTTGGTTGTTCTTTGTTGAGATTTTAATATCTTAGGAAAGTGAGTTTGACTTTTGCCCGAGGACGAGCAAAGGTTAAGTGTGGGGGAATTTGATAAGAATGCAAATGTCATATTTTTCTCCCTTAATGTTTAATCTTTTATACTTATTTGGTACCTAAAGATACTCACTATTATTATATTTTGACTTAGGGTGCTATGAAATGCCCAGGAAAAAGATCCTAGCTTACAAGTGGCGAATTCACACGAGATTAGAAGCAGTGTTCGAAGAACCATTCGAACGGCCCCAAGAGGTGTTCGAACAGCTAAGTATACGTTCGAACACTACATCACACGGATACACATCAAGTTCAGGTTCGAAGAGCGTTCGAAAGATTCAGAGAGCAGGTTTTACCGTTTGAACTGCGTTCGCCGCACCGTTTGAACGGTAGTCCGATGCGTTCGAACGGTGGCAAGAGCATTCAAACGGTTGTGCATAGCTGTAGATTTTCATAAGCCTATAAAAGCTAGGACTGTTTTGTTTTTAGGGTTGTTGACGTTTTTCGTATTATTCAAGGTCATTATTTGAGTTGTTTTCATCGCCCTGTGTAGCTAAACTCTGAATCTTGGTCAAAGGAGACAGAAACCTCAGAATTAATAATAAACTATGAGATCTAATTTGTTTTCATTATTCGATTTATGCTTTGAGCATCAAATGTTGTTCTATGCCTATTTTCATGATTGTTTTGTTTAATTGCTAGGAGGCCTACTGGTTTATTGATCATTGCAATCTACTGCTGAGTTAGATATCAAATCCATAATTGATTGATTCCTCTGATTTGTGAAGCAACTGAGATTTAATGATTTACTGCGTTGGGAATTATTATATCTTAGGAAGGACGTTTGACTAAATTAAATGTAACCACGTGTGCTTGTGTTGCTTGGTTTCATCGATCTCTCTAATTGTTAAGGATACTAATAGATTAAACATTGTGTGCTTATCCGGGGTTGTTTAATAGTTAGGGTTAATCAAATCGCTTGTTTCTGATTAACTATGACTAAGGAGAGATAGGAAAATAATTTCGACGTTGAATATTCAATGTGTGAATTGATATGCTTGCATCAATGATCAGTTGTAAATTCCGATGGTGGACGTTGACCTAGACTAAGGTTTGTTCTTCTGATTGATTTCAATACTTTAATCTGAATTGTTTCGTAGTTGTGATTATTCAAATAGTTTTTATTAAATCCAAAACCCCCCTTCTTTGTTCATGTAGCATAAAATGAGACTAAACACTCTTCGTGGGAACGATCCTTACTCACACTACTACATAATTGTTTTTAGGTATCGGTTTTATTTTTGGATGCCCGCGACAACACACTAATGAGCGGGGCTTGTTGTCACTTTAATCTTATAGGTTGGGCATAAAGTCTTTACCTGCTAGGCCTGGGCCTGAGCAGGGCTTTGTCGTTGTAGTGTGTAGAGTGGGCATAAAGCCTCTGTTTACTCAGCCTGGGCTGAGCAGGGCTTTTGTCGCTTTCCGCCTGCTCGACCTGAGCATGAGCAAGGCTTGTTGTCACTTTAATATTGTAACTTAGGCATAAAGTCTCTACCTGCTCGGCCTAGGCCAAAGCAAGGCTTTGTCACTTTTACATGTAGAAGTCTGCCTGCTCGGCCTAGACCTAAGCAAGGCTTTGTCACTTTTACATATAGAAGTCTGCCTGCTCGGCCTGGGTTCAAGTAGGGCTTTGTCGCCTTAGTGTGTAGAGTGGGCATAAAGCCTCTGTCTGCTCAGCCTGGGCTGAGCAAGACTTTTGTCGCTTTTGCCTGCTTGGCCTAGCCTGAGTAGGGCTTTTGTTGCTGTTACATACAAAAGTTCACCTGCTCGGCCTAGGCCTGAGCAGGGCTTGTCGCGTCGTTATTATTTTGGTTAGAGCCCTTGCAAGGGAGATGTTAGAGAGTTTGCAGACAAAGAGGATTACAGGCAAACTCAAAAAGTTGTAGATCAACTTGAAATTGTAGAATTAAGTTGGAATAAATGTAGACAAACTTCCGCATGACATCATTTGCTCACTTTTTACAATTGTTGTACATGCAAATAAAAAGAGACCAGCATGCCATGGGTGGGGCAGTTCTTTGACATTCAGGTCCTTTAGTCTGTAGGTCCCCTTCCCGGTGAAGCCCGTCACCTCGTAAGGTCCTTCCCAATTTGGGCCGAGTTTCCCATCTTGCGCAATTCTAATAGATTGGTTGATTAACCCTCTTTAGTACCAGATTTCCTGTCTTGAAATCCCTCAAGCATACCCGGCTGCTGTGGTATTGGCGCATCTATTGTTGATACGAGGCCACTCTGATTGCTACATGGATCCTTTTCTCCTCCAGTAAGTCCATGTCAACTGCTAAGGCCTCGTTATTCGTCTCTGAGTTGTAGTTCTGAGTCCTAGGGCTGGGGAGGCCAATTTCCACTAGTATAACCGCTTCGGTCCCGAAGGTGAAGGAAAAAGGGGTTCGGCCGGTGGAGACCCGCTCGGTAGTTTGGTAGGCCCATAAGATATTGGGGAGTTCATTTGCGCATAATCCTTTCGCTTTCTCCAGCTTGGTCTTGATGATCTTTGGGAGAGATCTGTTGGTAACTTCCACTTGTCCATTTGCCTAAGGGTGTTCTGGTAAGGAAAAGTGGTGGCTGATCTGCAGGTTCGAACATAGCTTAATGAACTTCTTTCCTTCAAATTGCTTGCCATTGTTAGTAATGACCACCTTGGGTATTCCAAAACGACACATGATATTCTTCCAGAAGAAGTTGGTTATTCTTTGCTCTGTGATGGTGGTGAGGGCCTCTGCCTCAACCCACTTAGTGAAGTAGTCAATGGTCACCACAGCAAATTTGTTCTGCCTTCTGCCTAAGAGCAATGGGCCCACAATATCTATTCCCCACTGAGCGAAGGGCCACGGGCTTTGGATGGGAGTTAGCTCCTACGCTAGCTGTCTTGGAATGTTGGCAAATCGTTGGCACTTCTCACACTTTTTCACGAACTCTTGGGAGTCCTTATTCATCGTTGGCCAGTAGTACGTTGTTCTAAGGATTTTTCTAGCCAAGGACTGTCTTCCAGAATGGTTGCCACAAATGCCTTCATGGACTTCCCTTATGATGTAGGTGGCTTCTTCTTCTGTAGCACATCTAAGAAAGGGGGTGGTGTGCCCCCGCTTGTACAGGTTGTCGTCAAATATCAAATAGCGGCTGGCCCTAAATTTGGTCCTCCTTGCCTCCAGCTTGTCTTCTGGGAGGGTGTTGTGTTCCAAGTAGTCTCTGATTGGTTTAGCCCATGAGGCTTCCTTTTCCAACACATTAACTTCTGGGGTTTGAATGCTCAGTGAATCAAGAGTTTCCAAGGGTACTCCGGGATTATATTACTCTGAAGATGCTATTCTTGCCAACTTATCTGCTTCTTCGTTCTCCAATTGGGGGACCCATTGTAGCACTACTTTTGAAAACTTTCTGACCAAGCCTTTGGCCATCTAGCAGTACTCCTTCATCTTCTCCCCTCTGGCTTTATATTCCCCCTAGACCTGCTCTATCACCAATTGCGAATCTCCTCTGACAGTTACCTGCTCTGCTCCCATGCGCCGAGCAATTCGAAGCCCAGCGATGAGTGCCTCGTATTCTGCCTCATTGTTGGTTGCAGGGAATCTGAACCGGAGAGTGTACTCCACTTTCTGGCCATCTGGGGTGACAAGAACTACGCTTGCCCCGTTTGACTGTTCGGTGGAGGATCCATCAACATTCAACACCTAGTTGTTCTCTGTGTCCTCCATGTCGGGTAATATGGTTAGGTGGGTAGTAAATTCTGTAATAAAATTTGTTGCTGCCTACCCCTTAACTGCTGTCCTTGGTCTGTATTAAATGTCGAATTAGCTGAGCTCCACTGACCATTTCATGAGTCGACCAAAAGTTTCAGGATTGTGCAGTACTTTCTTGATGGGTTGATATGTCAAGACCATGATCATATGTGCTTGGAAATACGGTTAGAGCCTCCCTGCTGAGTTCACCAAATCGAAGGCTAGTAACTCCATCTTCAGGTATCTTTCCTCAACGCTCCTGAGTGCTCTACTCGTATAGTACACCGACTTTTGGACTCTTTCACTCTCTTGCACTAGGGTTGAGCTTACTACTGTTGCTGAAATGGCTAAGTAGAGATAGAGCTCCTCTCTTGTGACCATTCGGCTCGGCAGGGGGATGGAGCCTAAGTACTGCTTTAATTGTTGGAAGGCTTCTTCACACTCACCCATCCACTAGAATGCTTTCCATAATGTCTTGAAGAAGGGGAGGCACTTGTCAATTGATTTGGAGATGAAACTGTTCTGGACTGCCACTCTACTTGCTAGCCTCTGAACATCCTTTATCGTCTTCGGGGCTTGCATGTTTAGTATGGCCCTGACCTTCTCTGGGTTTGATTCAATGCCCCTCTATGATACTATAAACCCTAGGAACTTTCCCGAGGTCACCCCAAACGCACACTTAGCCGGCTTTAACTTCATGTTATAGTGCTTGAGGTTTTGGAAGGTTTCCTTCAAATCCTCCAAATGGTCTGCAGCTCGTTTGCTCTTTACTAGCATGTCGTCCACATACACTTTCATGTTTTGTTCTATCTGAGACTTGAACATCTTGTTGACTAACCTTTGGTAAGTTGCCCTGGCGTTCTTCAGGCCAAAGGGCATCACTTTGTAGCAGTGCAATCCTCTATCGGTGATGAAGGTGGTGAGTTCTTGACCTCGTTCTGCCATTTTGATCTAGTTGTACCCTGAGAAGGCGTTCATGAAGGAGAGCATCTCGTACCTAGCAGTGTAGTCGACCAGAAGGTCAATGGTAGGCAAAGGGAAGCTGTCTTTAGGGCAAGTTTTGTTAAGATTAGTGAAATCCACGCACATCTGCCATTTCCCGTTTGCCTTTTTTACTATTACCACGTTCGAGAGCCAGGTCGGGTACTGTGCTTCTTTGATGAACTTGGCTTGAATGAGCTTATCCACTTCCACTGCGATGGCTTTGTTACGCTCGAGGGCGAAGCTCCTCCTTTTTTTCTTGATCAGTCTAGCCTCTGGTGAAATGTTGAGGTAGTGGGCAACGATCTTGGGGTCTATACCTGGCATATCTTCATGGGTCCAGGTGAAGACATCAACGTTGTCCTTCAAGAATCTTCACAACTCCTACTTGAGCTGCTTAGGAGCGCCGGTACCAATCATCATAACCTTTGGTGAGCGTGTGCGGTCCACCTAGGCTGTATGGTGGATGGGGACCTATTCCAACTCTTCCACGGGTTCTCCTCTCCTAAGTTCTTCCTCGTCTCTAATTTCTAGCTCTTCTATCATAAAGACCTCCTTATCGGCGTCCCCCTTAAGGGATACCAAGTAGCATTCTCTTTTTGTCACCTGATCACCCTTTATAGTTCTTACCCCATGCTCTGTAGGAAACTTCAATCTCAGGTGATAAGTGAACGTGACTGCCTTGAACTGATTCAAGGTCGTATGCCCTATGATCACGTTGTAGGCCAAGGAGCACTCCACGACCAAGAAATTAACCAGCTTTGTAGATTATTGGGGGTCATCCCCCAAGGTGACAAGCAGCTCGATGGACCTTACAGGGATGACCCTGTCAACAGTGAACCCCACTAGGGGGGAGGTCATGTGTTTCAGTGTTTCTCTTTGTATCTACAGTTGTTCGAAGGCTCTCTAGAAGAGGATGTCAGCCGAGTTGCCACTGTCAATGAGGATTCGCCAAGTTCTAAAGTTAGAAATGATAGCGCTGACCACTAGGGCGTCATCATGCAGGTGACTCAGCTCTGCCACTTCGTCCTCAGTGAGCACTATATCTGGAACGTCTGGCCGGGCTTTCTTGCTCGGTCTGTCTACCGTGAACACTTCTGCCTGCTTGGCTCTCCTAGCATGGTTCTTCCTGGTAGACAAAGACTCGCCGCCACCTCTGAATCCCCCAGCAATGACCCTTTATCTCTCTGATCAGACATTGGTGTGCTGGGGCTTTTTTCGGGCTCTTCCTCTCTGCTGCGCATGCTCGGTCTTGCTCGTGGCCAACAACATACCTCCCTAAGCGCCCCTTCTTGATCAGATTCTCTATCTGTTGCTTGGGGTCGAAACAATCATCTGTATTGTGACCGTGATCCCTGTGGAATCGACAGTACTTCTTTCGATTCCTCTCTTCTAGGCCGGCCCTTTAACTTTCCAGACCATTTTAGGTTTGGGTCATTCTTGATTTTCGTTCAAGACATGCTCCAGTGGCATGGTCAGGGGGTGAAATTACTGTCAAAGGCAGCGAATCGGTTTCTTGGTCACGCGCCCCTTTCCGACCTATCACTTCTTGGGGCCTTCTTATCTCTATCGTCCTTACCTTTAGGCAATCTCTTCTTCTTTTCTGATCGGGAGGTGGCACCCTCATCATGCTCCCACCGTGCATTCATTGTATCCTCTACATTCATATGCTTCTGGGTCTTGATCATAAGGTCTGCCATAGTCTTCGGAGGCTCCTTGGCCAACGAAAACATGAACTTTTGGGTCTTGACTCCGCTCATAAAGGCGGTGACTGCGACCTTGTCATCAATGTCATCCACCTCAAGGTTTTCCAGGTTGAAACTGGAGACGAACTCGCGAATGGTTTCGTCCTTCTTCTGCTTCACATTAAGTAGGTTGGTTGCCAATTTCCTCTACCTCTGGGCTCTAATGTAGTGTCCAACGAATAGTTTGCTGAGTTGAACAAAGGAACTAACAGTGGAGGGTTGAATTTAGTTGAACCACACTCTAGCTGCTCCTTTGAGAGTGATTGGAAAGGCTCTGCACAAAATCTCATCTGGGACAACCTGCAACTGCATCAATGCCTTGTAGGTTTCCAGATCGTCCAACGGGTCTTTAGTCCCATCGAGCATCTCTATAGTTGGTATCTTGAACTTGGGTGGTAGGGGGATTTGCATGACCACCTGGGTGAACGGGGAGTCGATTTTGTTCACTATCTCTTCGATGGTGTTCGGAATCCTTATCTTCACTGCCTCCATGCAAGGGGGTTGTCCACCCATTCTCCTTCAACCTCGGTGTGCTGGGGGTGACGTCACGGGTGCAGACCACAGGCTCGACTCTGTGGTTCCTTCGGTTGAGTATCGTCGTTTCGAGGGGGTAGTGCGCCGCCAAGGGGTAACACGCCACTACTAGAAAAACGGGTCTTCTTTCACGAGCTTGCTGGCATGGCTTCTTCCTCCATTCTCTGGTTGAGCTCGAGGTGGTTGTCCTCCTCCTGGGGTAACAGGGAGTTGTTGAAGCAACTCCTGGTTCTGGGTAATTAGCATTTGCATGTTGGCCATCACATCAGCCATCTAGGTTTCAAAGGCTATAACTCTGTTAGTGTTATGGTTATCCATTAGTAAGGGGATATGTGAAGTGCTAGACCTGGTGACGACCATGAAGATAGAAACAATCGTTTCCCGCAGACAACGCCAACTGATGATGCAACAAATTGGTGGGTCGGTTTCCAGGCCGGCAGTGAGCTGCTCTGGTGACCTGATGAGAAAAAGGGGGTGAAAGACACCGTTGTGGTGCCTGCTAGGGACACTCCAATGCCAAAGTTAGATTTCTGAAAATATTTGAACAGAGTTTTGGCTAGGGTTAGTGTTTTCGTACCTTGTTTGAGAAGAAAAATTTTCCTTTTTATATGGATAGGCATTCTGGTAGCCCTAAAAGGGCGTTGCATGCATGGAGATAGTGGGAGATAGTTGTCTCTCCACGTGGCAACGTGGCATTGGAGGACATGACTGATAGCAGGGTAGTGGGAGAATGGTTGTCCAACTTCACACGTGGTGCTCCCTCAAGCGTGCGTCAGAGTGAAGAATGTGACTACCTCCTGCTACACACGAAATCTTGGAGCTGGTAACACGTTATCATGATTGGGTTGTCAGTGGTGGCCCCCCACTAGTGTGGCCATAGGGGGAGATGATCAGCATCATCCCAGGAGGTCTGCTCAGCCGTGCTCAGCATGGTCTGCTCGGCCGTACTCGGCAAGCATGGCCTGCTCGAATCAATTGGAGCTTTCAAAGTTGATTTTCATTGTCTTCTTACTTGACATGTACCCTTAGCACCCTATCCCCGATATATGTGCTGATTAGCCCATTGGATGGATTACTGATCGGCCCTCATCAATCATGATTATCATAATTTAAAAACAACCTAATAATAATCAAAAGGTACTCATTGAAAAGGTGAATCTGGGTATATAAGCCAAAATTGAATAATTTTGACTTTTTTTACTTATAAATAAAAGAACTAAATGAAAAAAAATTAAAAAAAACTATACCAAATGAAACTTAAGTAAAACTCATTTTATAAAAATAATACGTAATTGTTCTCGACAGCGCACTTCTCATGAAAATATTTTAATGTTCATGTTAGTGTTTTTATTTTATTTTATTTACTTATTGCGTCTAATATGTTTCTTCGTAGTCGGGTTGCTGCAAGCTATCTAATAACTGCAATTTCGGCTATGTTAGAACAACCAGCTGGACTGCCACCGGCAACTTTCGTTTGTCAATTCGGATTGCAGCCTGTGGAGCAATGACCCAAATGTACTATGCTTCAACTGGATAACCTCAGCCGTTCCTTCGGGTCGGTGGCTACAATCCCTACTCTGGCCCTGGATATAATTGTCTTGTTATTATTAATTAACTATAAAAAAAAATTATACAAATTAAAAGAAAACTAAAATCAAATTACATTATGTGTTTAGCTTGAATTATATTAAAAAAATTAAAATTAAAATTAAAATATAATATCAGTTAATTAGTTATAATATTTTATGATTAGCACGATTCGATTCAAAGAAAACAACAACTTTCTTCCATAATTCTTTAGGGCTTGTTTTTTGAACTTGACTCAAAAGTAATGATTTTTATTTATTTTTCATTAAATAGACTAGAAATCGAACTCACTAGTGATTTTTTTATTATATCTTTTCGTTACTTAACTTTTCTATTAAAATATCCAGACTTTTGTTTTTGAAACCACACTCTATTCTTGTCATTCTTATTTTTCGTGATAGTAATTATAACACAAAACATAATTTATTTTATGATCAAATTATAAAAAATAATGTGGAAGAATATAATAATACCCAAATAATAAAATACTTAATGTGTAGGAAGAATAAGCCATTTCATTATAAACAATTTCAACTTAGCAATAAAAGCTTAATTCTAATAAGGGAAGAGTGCATTATTTAACCTTGGTTTTTAAAAAAAACCCAACAGATTTTATATGCCTTTATATAAAATTGGTAATGAATTATTTCCAATCACCTGAATCACATCAACCTGTAAAATAACCAAAATTTGTTATAAGTTTATTCATAACTTTTGAAAAGTGAAAAAAAATGTAGAGCAACATTCAAAAAGGAAAAATAAAAATGAACATAAAAAATAAATTAAATAAAATAAAATTAAGGCTCTCTGGCACTAGCGATCTAGCAGTACTGTCTAAGGAAAAAAAATTTATAATTTATTCAATCCATGCACTGCACTTGTCTGAATTCAGCTTTCAATATATAAAATCCTAAATTATTCCACACAATCTTGATAAAGTCGTTTTTTTTTTAATAAAAGGTCAATGATTAAAAAAATTTCACTTTTTATCTAACAAAACCCTCACAAAATCACTAAAAGGGTAGTTTTAATGTATTTGGGATCTTTTTCCTTTTTTATATAGTTTGTATGTATCTATACACACACACACACATATATATATGTGCATATATTGTATACAAAAAAAAAATTATAGACAAAATTAAGAACAACCTTATTTCTTCTTTCATTGAACCTTACATGAGTTGACTTCGATCTATTGATAGGACTCCAATTAGACCCACTCAGCTCTCTCTCTCTCTCTCTCTCTCTCTCTCTCTCTCTCTCTCTCTCTACACTAACAAAGTAATTTACTTTCTAAAATTTTTTATTCGGTCAACGAACATTGTAATTATAAACTATTCAATTTTATTGAGTATAGAAGACTCACCAAATAAAAATTTATTTTTTGCCATATTATTAAGTAAGATATATATTTATACAAAAAATATATATAACTCACAATTAATTATATAAAAAATTTAAAGTTTTAGTTACTTAAGTCCAGAGACTTACTGAGTTTACCCTCGCTTGGTTTACCCAAGACCGGCCCTGGCTGCAATGACCATTGGAGACCTTTTGGGATGGAAATAGAAAGGATGATAGTGACAGAAATTGCAGGAAAAAACGAAGGTACTTGTGTTGTCCTATGACTCCTCGCTTTGTAGGATGCATGTCCTTTTTGTTTATTTATTAATGAAATAAATGCACAATGCACTGAAATAAGTACATTTTCTTGGGTGCTTCGTGACACCTCTCTACTGGTTCGCACTGTGAGTACCAGAGCATCATATCATTTGTAAAAATATTTTAAACTCCAGAGCGAGACTTATACATAATATATTATTCAAATACAAATATATAGGTAAATACATATTTTTAAAATAATATTTAATTATTATATGCATCAATTACTTCATAAATACTATGGTATTTAAAAAAATAAAATAGTATTTTCTTTACAAAACTACAAAAGTTTTTATACAAATTTTCAATAAAAGATGTATTATTATATGTTTTAATATCATAGCAATATACATGACAATTAACTATTAATCTAAATTAGAATTCAAGAATTTAATCATTTGAGTTTGATAATTTGATTATTTGAGTTCTTGAATTCGACAGAAGTAACTCTCAGTTCATCAATTTGATTTGACTATTTGAGTTTGAGAATTTTACTATTTGAGCTCACGACTTTTTAAATCGCTGCTAGTGGAACCAGAATATAACGTGATAGGAGAAATCAAAAATGATGAATTAACGAATTACTTCTCCCAGATAGAATTATAAGCAAAACTAGAAATTCTTTACACTAAAGATCTGTTTGATAAGACTTTTTTCTTAATTTTTTTTTAGCTTATAAGTAAAAAAGTAAAACAAAATATAATTTTTTTTGTTTATAAGCTAAAAAAGTAAAACAAAAAAAGTTATAAAAAAAAAACTATATCACATGGGTCCTGATTTAATATATGAAAGCATATTTATGTCTGCTATCACACATGAAGCCAACAATGAAAGGATTAAAAAGAAAAGTGCAACTCATACTTGTTTAGATACGCTTATTCAGTAGCCCATGATTCATTTTTCATAAAGTCATGGTTATAATAATTTGAAAACAACCTAATAATGATCAAAAGATGCTCCTTAACAAAGTAATTCTAGCCATATTCGCATAAACTACTAAATTAAAAATAAACAGCAACCTTAGTTTAGGAATCGAACTGCTTGATTTACTTTTCAATCAGGAGTTTTTTTACGCTTCGTTTGGAAATCGAATTTTTTGGTAAAAAAAGAAAAAGGTAAAAGAAAGTAGAACAACATGAAAGAATAATTTTGCTCTCTTTTTCATCATGTTTTTCTTTTCTTTTATTTTTTCAATCAAAAATTCGAATTCCAAACTAAGCGTTAAGGAATTTTCTCCTCAATAATTTTCTCCATCTCCGTTGGAATAAAAAGGAGTACATTTAATATACGTAAAATTCTTTTTTCTTGTTTTTGTTTGTTCTTCATTGACTTGCAATATTCATTGCACTTTAATATTCACTTTGAGGAAAACTTGGACAATTACCTATATATATACATGAGATATTTGTAGCTATTTTTTTCTTTTTAGTACAATGAAAGGGATTACATTAGGGAAGGGAAGGTCTAAGCCTGGGAGGGAATTAGGAAAGTGAAATCGAATACTTGACCTCCTTAAGAGAAGTTAAGATCGTGGCTAACTAGGCTAGTCCTAGTTAGTTTAGATATTTGTAGTTATATGTGCATATATAGATGCATATAATTAATTGAACAATTTGGTTAAGCAACTCTATCCTTCGGGGAATGCAATATTACTAGGGATGGCAATGGACCGGAACAGAACGGGAATTAACACTTCTATCTCCGCAGCCACCTACAAAATCCACCTCTATCCTCGCATCCATATCTATATGGGAATTTTGTCAGAGGTCCATCCCCTCCCCGCGGGTATAAACCTCCGTTCATCCCCGCCTCCACACCTGCTCCGGCCCTGCACTCGCCAAGTTCAATTTAAAGCCTAAGCAACTGCATATCAACATATATTCAAACTATTCTCTCAAAAAAAAAAAAAAATCCAGCATTCAAATCTAGCAATTCTTAAATCCAAGAAATTCAGCAATAGTTAAATAAATCCAAGAAATTCAAATTAACATTACAAAACCATAAATAAAAGCTAAACAAAGATCAAGCCTTCCAAAAAAACCACAGCAAGAAATTCCTTGGTTGTCCGTTGGATGCTACAACCACATTTCTGCATTGCTGATATCAACTGGACATTGTGAATATCTATAAAAAAAAAAAAAAAAATTGCATAAGAAGAAAAGGCTCGTTAGCACATGAATATGGTTAATTAAACTAATCAACAACATGATAAAGTTTATTTTTAATATCCGAACCAGATGGATAAAGCTAAACATGTCTTTTGGCTTTTCTTATTTTTACTCTAAAAGTGAGTGGGCAAATACATAAACAATGACATGTCATCAGCTTTCTTTGAGACTCTGGTTTAGGTATGGCCTAATTCTCTTCAACAACTCTGGAATCTATAGGCTTATAGATTTGGTTTTGCTTCTAGAATTTCTAAAATGTATAAGAACTCAAAAGAGATAAGACAAGAAAAATAAAACCTTTTGGCATGACATTGAAACAACATTCAACTTTCAATTAACATCCAAGCATTCTCTAATTATCTTTTGATGATGATGCCGGCATGAGAAGGTAAGTCAACATCTGCCATTTCAAATAACAAAGCCCTAGCATTTCACTCAAGTATACTAGCAGAAGATATGGAAAATAAAGTGGTAGCCATTAGGTAGAGTGGCCCCATCCTCAACAATGCCAAAGATATTCAAGAAATCCAATTTTTGAGTTCACTAGTTGATTGGAGGGAGGGTCAGCCCTTAGGCTGGAGGAGGTGAACAAAAAGAAAAACTGTACTTGAAGAACCAGCCTTCAAATAGCTCATTGTTATTTGGAAGTTCAACATAAAACAACATTCAATAGAGGGTAAAAAATTGGAATAAGCCTACTCATCAAAAACAAAAAAAAAAAAAAATTGGAATAAGCCTTAACAATAAAGCAGATATTCTATTTTGTAACGTTTGTTTATACAGCTGGTACCTTAAACTTTGATGAAACTTTGAAAGAGCTTCCATCCTTGCATCATTGTCATTGATAGGCTAAACAGTTGCTTCCATTTCCATTTTCGAATATACATTGAATGGTAACTATTCAAATTTAGGGTAAAAAATTGAAATAAGCCTACTTGTCAAAAACAAAAAAATTGAAATAAGCCTTAACAGTAAACCAGATATTCTATTTTGTAATGTTTGTTTATACAGCTAGTACCTTAAACTTGGATGAAACTTTGAAAGAGCTTCCATCCTTGCATCGTTGTCTTTGACAAGCTAAACAGTTGCTTTCACTTCCATTTTCTAATAAACATTGAACGGTAACTATTCAAATTTGAGATAAAAAAAATAAAATTGTGAGTCCATTATTCAAGACTATGAAACACTTACCTCCTCATCTACATCCATGTCATTCAAGACTATGAAACATTGTGGGTCCGTCAATGATGACGAGCCTATATATAACATTATTAAAAAGAAGTCACTACGTATAAATAAAATAAAACAATACTGAAGATACAGGTTATATATTAACTTATTACCTCGGATTTTATTCCACAACTAACTTTGACTGCACATAAAAGCTTCTACAGTAGTTGGAATAAGTCTGCTACGATGTGGATTAATCACCCTCCTGCCTGTGGTAAAAGTATACTATGAAGCAACGGAAGATACAGGAATAGCAAAAATATCCCTCGCAATCCTCTGTAAAAGCAGATATTTGGGTCCACTTGACTTCCAAAGAGTTAGTATATCAAAATCTTGAGTTCTTGGCATCATAACATCTTTTAGCCACAAAGCTGTTTTCGAGAACAAAGTATCCTACTGTAAATTCCTACTTCCTACTTAGAGTTGAGATATCCAAGTGGCTCCAAAATCCAAACCTTGTGATAAAAAATATGGCCTTTAATATGTTGGAGAAGTTTAACATGTATTGGAGTATCATAAATGGTATCATAAGAGTGACAACTCTCTTAGATCCAAGATACAAGATGGGCATGTTGGAGTATTGTTACAAGAAGATTTATGGAGAGAGGAAACTGTAAATGAATTGATGAGGATTAAAAATCTTTGTTTTGAATTGATGAGTGAATATGAAGGCAAGCAAGGAAGTAATAATGAAGATCAACATCTCCCTCCTCAGCCAAGTTCAGGTGGTACCTCCAAATGCCCACTTATTGATGATTTTTCTGACTTGATAAGTTTATTCAGACAAAAGACACTATAAAAGCATGTGGGAGATCAGAATTAGATTGTTATATTGGTACTCTTGAAAAGACATCTGCCCAAAAACCTCATTTGTTGTTCCGTTTATCTGCATTTTAAATATAATATGTAACAAAGCCTACTAGAATCACATCTGTAATTAGTGGTACTTGACTTCGAAATTAGCCACCTTATTTGAGTGCATTTAAATAGAGATGCTAAAGAATTTAACCAATAAAAAATGATGATAGAAATTACAGAAAAAAATAGAAATTACAAAATTTTTATTTCATGTCTTTCAATTCATGTTCAATCCATTCTTACATGTATATATTCAATAAACTAATCGCATAACATCATTTAATATCATCATATGTCAATTTTCATGGGCATAAACAAAGTGGACAGCACCACACAAAATTCTATAGAATGTCGTCATTCTTACTTTATGTTAAAATGACAAATTTGCTGCAACTCGAAAAGCAATAAGAACAGATACTGTTGCACTATATGCTGATTCTGGAGATATAATAGGGCATAATCATGGAAAAGTTGAAACTTGATACGCCAATAAATTGCATTCAAGATGGACCAGCAAATAGATAAAAAGAATAAAAAGCAAAAAACAAGTTTTTACTTCTTTCACCTACAAACTAGACATGACTCACCTATATGTCAATAGGCTACTAACAAGTATAAATTTATACTTGGCTACCATAAATATGATTTGGACATACTTGGGACATAAAGTATACATATGTCATCGAAATTCATAAGATTAAGACATCTCATTTAATTTCAGATTGAATTAGCAAACAATGGAGGATCCATGTCAAACCTGCACCTTTATAGGCACTTGAAGTATTAGTTTTAATCCTGAACATGTCTATGTTATCTTAGCAATCTTTGTTGATGCCTTTTGTTGATTATTGCAATTAGGTGAGTGCAAACATTATGGCTGACTAGAGCCAACACTTTCCCATCCCTAGCTGCCAACTTGCTTGAAATGAACAGGTTTCTGCATAAATTTTGCAACCAAGTTAATTGTGGCTCAATGTGACCTGACTGGATATGAATGTATTGGGCTCTGTTGTTCCTGTGGACCAGTCAATCAAGAATATCCAATACTTATAAAGTACTTAGATATGTTTTACCTATTTATTATATTGTTTATTAAATATTTGTAAATAATTTCTAACCAGACAAGTTAGAGTTTGTGTATGTAGTTCCCCTCCCCTCCATTTATACTATACTGAACCATGGCCAGCGTCTCCATTCATATATACTCAACCATTTTGCCAATTTCCAGTTAACATCAAGGTAATTGTTTGCTGATTCTGTCAATTGTTTGCTAATTTCATATTGAAAGTGTGACCATTAACCAATCACCAGATAATTGACATGTAGGTTTGAGACTTAGCACTAGATGACATAAATATAAGAGAATGATAGATACAAAGAGAGAGAGAGAGAGAGAGAGAGAGAGAAAGAAGGAAGGAGATAAAGAGATAGACAGAGACAGAGGAAATGAGAGAGAAAGAGAGAGATTACTTGTGAGTTCGGCATCTTCTTCTTCTTCTTCTTTCGATCGAAATCGCCGCTGTGGCCTAAAGGGGGCTTCTCTCTCTCTCTCTCTCACTGAGTCTCACGATCGTCGAACAATTTGAGAAATGGCAAAAACCCTAGCCCCTTTTTCATTTTGATATTTTAAGATTTTATTATTTACAGCTAAGTCCCCATATTTATAAGAAATACACTAACGGGTATCGCGGGGAGAGGTAGGGTGGGGCAGTCGATGACCTAAGTCCATTCTCACCTCTCTACCTACACGGGTTTAGTTTAACACCTCCATCTCTGTTTTGAATCCTCCATATCCTCTCCAAACGAGACAGATTCGATCGGATCTCCACCTTCCCCCAATCCACTACCATCCCTAAATATTAAAACTAAAACTACGTTTTCTCAACTTTTTATTAGCCCAAAAAATTAGAAATATATACATTTCAAAGGACAAACACAAAAATACTAGAAAAGTTGAGCCCCCTCTCTAGACCCCCCCACCCTCCGACAATGGCTGCATCCCATGTCTATCGTGTACTACCAAGAACGTCCAGGCGCTAAAGTATATTTAGCATAAGTTTCATAGTATGACTGGAATATAAGCTTAAAGCTAAGAACTGAAACCCTTTGTTCGCTGTTGAACAAAGCTAGGTTTATGCATGTTTATGAGATATAGCGACATGCGTTTTATGTTATGACATTATTTGGGTAATGTATGCATGCATTTACAAAAATATGAGCCTAAATTTTGGCTTAGATAAGGTCAGTCGGCGTAAATGTTAGCCTAATAGGCTGAGTTTTAGACCAACCAAGGCGAATCCACGATTTTTGTTCAATGGGAGCAAAAATTACATAAAATCAGCACCCCTAAACTATAACTCAGTACCACTAAATTTTTCAATACTTTAAAGCACTACATATTGACCCCTAAAATGCCAATTCGTATCAATCGAAACCTTCTATTAGCCATCCATTAAGGAAAATGAATGAAAAATTAATATGTGACTTATACATATACAAAAAAGAAAAGTTTTATACTTAAATTGATATTCTTTTATTATAATAATTATCTATTGACTGAAATGCCCTTCAAAATGGCGTAAATACAAGGGCAACTCAAGGGATATTTTAGTTATTAAATAATTATTACAAATAAAGAAGGTCAATTTATGTATAAAATTATTTTTTTGTGAACATATGCAAGTCATATGACAATTTTTTCACTTACTTTCCTTACATATTGCTTAATATATTACTAATAAAGGTATTCATTGATACAAATTGATAGTTCATGGAGTTAATGTGTTTACATTTTAAAATTTAAGGGGGCTTGGTGATACATAGTCATAGTATATGGGGTATTATTGTAAATAATCTTAATAATTACATGAGTTAGTTATACTTTGCACCACTGCATTTTATACCAAATCCCACTTTAAAACCTTCATTTTTATTTGTAACAATTAAACTTTATATTTTTAATTTGTTGCAATATCAACTTTGTGTGGACTTATATTTGGGGAATAGACACAAAATTTGCATGTAATAAGCCCGTGACTTTTTTCAAGAAGCAAAGATATAAAATTAAGTTTCTTTCCTGCCCAAAAGCTCATACATATCGCTTGTAAATAGAATTAGAGGCTTTTATATGAAGTCTGATTGGGGATTGGGTTGAAACATGTTTAACCCATGTAAAATTCCAAAGTAAAAATGCATGTCTAAAAGTGAAAAAAAATTGCAAATCATACAAACAGTAATATAATATAAAATTGAGAAACAAATAACCTAAAATCTAAGAAAAAGAAGTAACATTAAAACACTAATATTTACTTATATATTAAAAATATTTTGTATAAATAAATATAATATGAGTGCTTAGGTATTTCATAACAAAATCAAGGCGGGTTAGGGATGGGGTGACCTAAATTGTATCCCCTCCCAAACCGTATTGGGTTCTGTTTTCTTCCTTCTACCCCACTCCTAACCCGTTTACTCATACTCCAAACCTTTCCTATTTTGAATGTGTGAAGCGGGGACAAATGTAGCTGTTAAAAGTGATTGCAACTGTGTGCAGAGCCAGCTTTAGCCTAAAGCGAGCAAAACACTCGCTTTAGGCCCCCAATTTTTGAAGGCTCCAAAATTTTAAAACATCATATTTAATTTTGATATGTTTATTCTTTAAAAAGAAGTCCCGGTTCAAAAAAAAAAAGCCAACAAGAAAAGTAAAAAAAATCTCCACCTAAATGAGAAAAAAAGACCCATAAAAAAATAAAAAATAAAAAGAAGCCCCATTTTAAATGAGAAAAAACGACCCATAAGAAAATAATAATAAAAAGTCTCAGTTCATAGAAAAAGGCCTCATAAAAATTTTTAAAAACAAGTCACAAATCAACTACACTAGTTAACTTAAGCGGAGAAAAAAAAGAATAAATTACATACAATTGTATCAATGCAATGAAGGTAAAAAATCTAACTCTCTTTCTCTCCAACATATAGATGTTCAAAAGTTTCTTTGAATTAACCAAACCTAACACAACCCGTTAAAGTGGAAAGTGGTGGGAAGGTTTAGATGTTCAAAAGTTTAAATCCTCACAACTCTCTCTCTCTCTCTCTCTCTCTCTCTTGTAAACAGACGAATTTCTGAAATGAAAATTACTATCCCTTAAGTGCAAGCACAAAATTTTACTTGAGATGTTAAATTGAACAAAGTGCAAATTTTTTTTTATTGTTAGTGGATTATCTATGTCAAGCCGCTAAGGTGAAAACTATAAACTAATTTTTATTATGTTAGTTGGGTAACATGGGTCAATTTTGATTTGGTAAATACAAAGGAAATGTTTGTATATAATTTGCATATGGTACTTGGGTCATAGGTGGCAACGTGGAATAGCTGTACGGTCAATTGAAAAAGTTTATTATCTAAACTTAAATATATTAATTAATAATTTTTGCATCTCAAAATGCTAGAAAAATAAAAACTTTAAACCAAAATTAAAAAAATGAAAAACCATAAATTGTTTTTTCAAAAAGCCTCATTTAATTGTCGCTTTAAGGCTCTAATTATGTTGGGCTGGCCTTTGATTGTACTCTAAAAGGTAAAAATTAGAGCCCCTAATTATAGGCTAATGTTAGCTATTATTTATGTGTTATTTATCATTTTTATATAAATATAGTATTTGTCACGTTTTACACGCTCTGAGCAGATTTGAAGATCAAACTAAGCAAAATAAAGTAAGAGAATGTACATTATTTATATAAGTGGGTGTGTATTATAAAATATCCTTTACTTTATATATTGTAAGATTATCTTTTACTTTAAATATATTATATTTTATCTTTTACTTTATATATTAGATATATATATATATATATATATGTATCTTTGTGTGCAGGTGTGCAGGTGAGGCAACCAGGAAGAAGAAAAAAAAGAAAAGAAAAGAAAGAAAGGTGGAGGAGATAAGAATGGAGGAAAAAAATAATAATAAAAAAATCCTCTTCGCCTATAAAAAGAGGCATTCGGCAGAGAAGCCATGGGGGAGAGAGAGCAGAAAGTTAGAGAGACATTCAGCTGAAAGCTCTCTTTCATTTTTTTTAGTCAGATAGCTTGTTAGTAGTTGTTCAGATAATTAATTTTTCAATCTTTTCCTTACTATTATTTTGCTATAATAAACTTTTTTTAGTTTGAAGTCATTTTTCAACCCATGTCTTTTTAATACTATGAGTAACTAGTTTAATTCTTGGAGTCAATTGTGAAGATCATCTGAGGATCTTAGAATATCGACGAAAGTAATTAAGTTTTCATTATTTATATTTAAAATATTTTAATTCTTAATAATTAAATTCTAGATTTTTTAAAAAACTTAGATTCTTGACTAAGGTAATTTCTATGTAAAAATCTTAGCTTGGTATAGTTATTGTATAAATCGATGGTATGAATTTATGACTTTAATTTTATTATTCTAGATTTCATCATTATAGAATTTCTGTTCTAAAAGCTAAATTTTTCGAATCAAATGCTCAAGACAAAGCTAATAATTTAAGTTATAAAATATCCGTTGAAATTTCGGGTAAATCAGGTGGTTGGATCAATTGGATACAAGACCGTATTATTAAATTTTATTTA
>CM065393.1:21202500-21255000 GCA_033060915.1 Euryodendron excelsum
GTTTTAGAAATTAGAAATAGAGATTTGGACATAGAAATTTGGAATTAGAAGCTTGGAAGAGATTAGAAAATTGGAAAATTGAAGAAGATTGTGGAATTGGAGATTGGAAAAAGTTGTGACCGCACCCATGCGGGTTGCCTACGTATCCTTTTTTGAGGAATCAGGTCAGTCGTAGCTCGAACAAGTGTCCAATTGAAAATAAAAGGTTTGATTGGAAAAAGAGATTTTGATTAGAAAAAGGAGTTTTATTTGAACTTTGGATAGAAGATTGGAATTTGGAATTTGGAATTGAAAATATTAGACTTTGATTTAGAAATATAGAACTTAGAAGAAGAATTTGGACTTGTTTTGGAAAGATTGAGATTTGGAAAACCTAGACTTAGGAAAGACTCGAGTTTTAAGAAAGATTTTACTCAAAGGTTAGACTTGGAAGATTAGGGAAAGATTGGATTTAAGAAGTGTTCAAATTAGGAAAGTTTCATTTTAGGAAAGTTTTCATTTTAGGAAATTTTTGAAATTAAGAAAGTTTTCATTTTAGGAAGTTTTAGATTTGGAAAAATTTGAAGTTTAGGAAAGTTTAGAATTTAGGAAGTTTAGGATTTGGAAAATGTTTGAGTTTTAGAAATTCTTGAAGTTAGGAAAGATTTAAGTTTAAGTTTAGGAGACTTATGGTTTAAGAAGGTATGAGATTAGGAAGGATTTGAATTAGGAAAGTTTTGGAGTTGGAAGGATTGAGATTTCTATTTCCTAAAACAAGAGATTGGATTTTGTTTCCAAAAGATGTGTTTTGATTTTGTTTCTAAAAACGGAGGATAAGATCTAATTTCCGAAATGGAAGATTGGATTTGGTTTCCTAAAGGGAAGATTTGATTTGACATAGATTTAGAAGGATGAAGTTTTAGAAATCCTAGATTTGGAAGACTATAGTTTTGACGTAGAAAATAGGTTTCGAAAACTTATGATTTATATGAAAAGGAGGAGGCTTGGAAACCTAGGGTTTGAGGCAAGATTGGAAATCATATTTTTGGGAAAGAAAATTAGGATTTCCTAATTGTTGGCTCTAGGGTATAACTTGATATCTAAGAAAAGAGATTTTTGGAAAGTGAGTTTTTAGAAAAGGAGATTTTTGGAAAGAGATCTTAAAATGAGTTTTTAGAAAGTGAGTTTTCAAAAGAGAGTTTTTGACAAGATTTTTGGAAAGCAACACTTTGAGAGAGTTTTTGGAAAACGATTTTCGGAAAGAGATTTTTGGAAAGAGTTGTTTAGGAAGGAAATTTAAGAAGCGTTTTTAGAAAGTGAACTTTGAGGAGAGTATTTTGGAAAGAAGTTTGAAAAAGAGTTTTGAAAAATAGATTTTTGGAGGGAGAGATTTGAAAAAAGAGCTTTTAGAAAGTATATAAAATATCTCACTTTCTTAAAGCGATTCTAACCATAAGAAGATTAGAACCACTTTAAGATAGTGGTTTTGAAAACAACGAGGATTTGAAAATATGGACCATATTGCTCACTTTAAATGTAACACTTTTCTAAAGCAACCTTAGTCATGGAAAGGCTAAAATCACCTTAGGATTATGATTTTGAAAATAAGTTTTGAAAAGGAAGATTTTGATGCAAGTTTTGAAAACAGTTTTGATGCAACATTTTGAAAACGACTTTGAAAATGAATTTTGGAAGATTGCAAGATCATGATATGCACAATGCAAGTTAGGGTCGTGAACATACAATGTTAAAGGCTTCACCACATAATCAAGGGGGGCGAACCTACGTGGTCTCTAGTTAGACTAAAAGAAAGCCCCGACACGGTGACCTTCCAATAGCCTAATCCTACACATGGACCGGGAAATCTCTTGTTTCAAGCATGCAAGAAGGGGAGGGGGGAAGAAGATGGGGGATTAAAATAGAAGAAAACCCAAGTGGGTTCAGAGGGAGAAGAGAAAGGGGGAAGATACGTAAACTTAAGTAGAGATCCTATCTTGTGCCTTGTTTATTTTGCTTTGCTTTGCGCACTTTGCTTTTCTTGCTTTGCTTCGGTCTTCGCTTTAGCCTTCGTCTTGATCTTTGAGAGCTTGTCTTGATCTTTGAGAGTTTCGGGTTGCAGCATTTCAAGTCTTCAATTGAGACTTTGGAGGCTAGTGTATGAGTGTATAAGAGTGTATGGGAGTATGTAAGAGCTAGGGTTTGTGTATAGGGGCTAAGGTTTGGAAAACCTAAAGAAGACTAAGGTTTAGAGAGGCTACAAGGTCTGTATATCGAATAATAGGGTTTTCAAACTGAGTTTGCAGACCTTTTTTACGCTGGAGGAGGCTCTATATTATAGAAAGAAGAATGACATGGCGCCTGTTGTAGTGGCGCCAGGCCAAAAATCCTTCTAGCGCTACTAGAAGTGGCACCAGGCCAATATTTGGCTTAGCGCCACTACTAGTGGTGACATCCACTTAGGAAATTTTTAAGGTCGGCAAGTAACGTATCTTCAAAAGATTTGGGCGCCTGTACTAGTGACTACCATGCAATTTTTAGCCTAGCTTCACTAGGAGTTGCTCCGAAAGGTCCGGGAAGGATTTGAAGGGGCCGAGTATGACCCGGAAGGCCGAAAAGGGATAGGAACACTTAGAACAGTGTCTTAGAGATAATAGACTTGAAAAATGATAACATGATGTCTTGGAAGGGTTGACCGGGCCATTAGGGGTAAAACGGTTAACTGAGCCGGAAAGCTGTCGGGACGAACTCAGAATGTCCCAAAAGAAGACTCGAGGTTTGGAAGCATTATTTAGAATGTCGTAAGAGGTTACCGGTTTGATACCCAGAGCTGGTGTGGTCGGAAAAGGTGACCGGCCCACCAAGGGCAAAATGGTCATTTTACACCGGGTTTGCCGGAATTGACTCGAAATGATCCGGAAAGATAATGAAAGGTTGGAAATACTAAAAAAAGTATTCTCGGGAGGTTACTGGTTTGATACCAAGAGCGGGTGTGGTTCCCGATGTGCTCGGATGCCTAGGGGCAAAATGGTCATCTTGATCGAAAAGTCTCGGAATTGGCCCGAAATTGACTAGAAGGCACCTAATTATGCCGGATTGCTTTTAAGACAATCTTGGAAAGGTGGACTTACCGTTCTGACGACTTAGGTAATTTCTCAAGAAATGTGCCGGAAATGGCCCTAGGGGCAGTTTGGTCATTTTTCACCAAAGTGGGCTAGCAAGCACCGGTGTTAACATGGGTTTTGAGTGTTTCTGCCACTTTAATGGTAGTCCCGTGATACAGGGGTTTGTTGGCAATTCCCTATATCGACCTGTTTGCGAGTGCTTCTGCTATTCTAGCGGTTGCGATGTTTACGAGTATTTTCGCTACTTTAACGGTTCGCGATCATTCTTGTGACTATCTGATCTTGGAAAGCTGCTAAATAGACTTAACCCTTGAGGAATCAACTTTCTCATAAGACGTGCCAAAATGGACATTTTTGCATTGGCGAGCTAGTAGGCACCAAAGGTGGGTTGTTCTACCATCTAAAGAACTTGGGGTCTCGTCCCGGTCGACGGGTTTGAAGGGACTTACCATTCCGAAGAGTTCACTCGGAAACTTGTCGGATTGGAAGGTCTTACCAACTTGAGGAATCAACTTTCTCGAAAGGTGTGCCGAATTTAATTAGAATTAGAATTGGAATTGGAATCAAAATTAGAAAGGGGACTTACCGTCTTCGAAAAGACGTGCTTGTTGGAATTGGACTAAACATTACCCCCAAGGGCATTTTGGTCATTTTGCCTCTATTTGGGCCCGACGGGCCCGCAAAGCGGTTTGATTGATAACATTAGACTTGAAAAGTTGATTTAGATTGGAATACGTCCATATTGACTTGAGTACAAGTCTGGATGGACTGGAGACTGCTGAACGAGCAAAAATGGGGTGCTTACAGCGGAAAAATCATTGATAAAATCATTTCACTTAGAAAAGAAATTCTTAAGGTTAGTGATGAGGAAATGGAGATATGAGAGAACAAGAAAGAGAAAAATATAAGAGTGAGAAAGAGAAAAAGAAAGTTGAGCCAGTTTTAGAGCCAACCAAAGCATCTGAAGATGAGGGCATTGATGTTGTGAAATATGCTCTATTTCCTCATAGGTTGACCAAACCAAAACA
Organism: Euryodendron excelsum; assembly: GCA_033060915.1. Lineage (NCBI taxonomy): Eukaryota > Viridiplantae > Streptophyta > Magnoliopsida > Ericales > Pentaphylacaceae > Euryodendron > Euryodendron excelsum. The sequence continues at coordinate 21,206,630 of CM065393.1, forward strand.
TGAGCTTCTAAATTCTGAAATTTATGAAGTGTTTAAGTAAGCCAAGGTCAACATTCCAATCTTAGATGCCATTAAGAAAATTCCCTCATATACCAAGTTTTTGAAGGACTTATATACTGTGAAAATGAGGTTGGATGTCAAGGAAACTACTTTCATGAATGAGAGCTAAAGTGCAATTTTATAATGTAAGTCTCCAACAAAGTATAAAGACCCTGGCTGTCCTACTATTTTATGTACAATAGGGGGAAACAAGATAGATCAAACCTTTTTGATCTAAGAGCAAGTGTCAATCTACTTCCTTATTCGGTTTATTAACAACTCGGATTAGGTGAGTTGCGCCCTACACGTGCTACCTTGCAACTAGTTGACAGATCTATTAAGGATCCTAGGGGTATTGTGGAGGATGTTCTCACTCTCAAATTCCTACTATCTTAGGACTACCATTCCTAGCCACGTGTAATGCCATAATCCATTGTATGAATGAGTTGTTAAAGTTATCATTTGGGAATATCACTGTCGAGATAAATATCTTTTCAATTAGAAAACAACCAGGAGAGTATGAGGACATCAGGGAAGTAGACTGCATTAAGTCTATTGTGTAAGAGTACTTTGAGAGTGAATTTTTTGAGGATCTTATTGAAAAAACTCTTGTTTCGAGCAAACCACATGACCAGTTAGATTATGACCATGTCAAGTCTAGGGACAAAAATTCCTAAAAAGATAGAGAGAGAACAATGTATGTAAGTGGGGGTCACTAGACCCCATCATTTGAGCATTTAATTCCTAGTGTCATAAAGTTAGTCCCTTCTAAACAACAAACACCCACTCTGAAAAGAAAACATTTACCATCTATATTGAAGTATATATTCCTTAGTGAATGTGAGTCTTACTTTGTTATTATATTCTCTAGCCTGTCTGAAGACCAAGAGAAGAGCCTTGTGAAAGTGCTAAGAATCATAGAAAAGCTTTAGGTTAGACCATTGCAGACCTTCATGGTATTAGTTCTCTTGTATGCACAGATCGTATATATATTAAGGAAGAGTCTAAACCAGTGCGTCAAATGCAAATGTGTTTAAATCTCAATATGAAAGAAATTATAAGAAGAGAAGTACTGAAACTTCTTGACGCGGGTATCATATACCCCATCTATGATTTAAAATAGTTTAGTCCAACCCAAATTGTTCCAAAAAAATTTGGAGTCACGGTAATTCAAAATGAGAAAAATGAATTAGTGCCCATTAGGATTCAAACTGGGTGCCTCATGTGTATTGACTACCGTCAACTAAATGCTGTTATTAGAAAAGACCACTTCCCACTCCCATTCTTTGACCATGTCTTAGAACGAATTGCAGGACTGGCCTTTTACTACTTTCTAGATGGGTACTCTAGGTACAATCAAATTAAAATTGCCTTAGAAGATCATGATAAAATAACTTTCACATGTTCTTTTAGTACTTATGCTTACAAAAGAATATCCTTTGGCTTATACAATCCACCGGCCACCTTTCAAAGGTGCATGATGAGTATCTTTAGTGATATGGTGGAGAGATTCTTGGAGATTTTCATGGATTATTTTTCTGTGTACAGAGATACCTATGAGAGTTGTTTGGCACACCTCAAGATAGTGTTAGAAAGATGTGAGGAGAGTAACCTTGTCCTAAACTTGAAAAAGTGTCACTTCATGGTGGCACAAGGTATAGTGCTTGAGCACATCGTGTCTATCAAGGGAATTGAGGTAGATAAAGCCAAAGTTGAAGTGATCCAGAAACTACCTACCCTTAGAACTGTAAAAGACATTCAATCTTTCCTTAGGCACGCTGGCTTCTACCGGCGATTCATAGCAGGATTTAGTGCCATCTCTTGTCCAATGTACCATCTATTGTCAAAAGACATTTCATTTGAATGGACGTCTGACTGCCAAGAAACTTTTGACAAGCTTAAAAAGCTGTTGACAACTACACCAATCATTTAGTGACCTGATTGGTCATCACCTTTCGAGTTGATATATGATGCAAGTTAGAAACTGGATAAGAAACCCTATGTTATCTTTTATACAAGCAAAACCTTGAATAAAACCCAATTGAACTATACCACAACTGAAAAGGAATTCCTTACTGTCGTTTTTGCATTAGATAAATCTCGATCGTACTTGGTGGGGTCATTAGTCATCATAAATGCTGACTATTCTGTACTGAAGTACCTGTTAACCAAGCCTGATGCAAAACCACGCCTCATCTATTGGATTCTTTTATCACAAGAGTTCCACATTGAAATTTAAGACAAGGAAGGGGTAAAGAATGTAGTTGCTGACCATTTGTCACGGCTCCCTACTAATGGTGAAGCCAAAAATACTCTCCCTATCAATGAGTATTTTCTAGATGAGTATCTTTTCCAAATTCAAGCACTTTCTCAAGCAACTGTTCCATGGTTTGCTGATGTAGCCAACTTTTTGGCTACTGGCAAGATACTATCATGTTGGTCTTACTTAGATAAACGAAAATTCGTCAGACATGGTAGGAATTTCTTCTCGTATGATCCATACTTGTTCAAGTATTTTTCCCCGATCAGATAATTCGTCAGTGTATTCCCTGATAATGAGTTTTATTCTGTTATGGAGTTTTGCCACTCTCATACGAGCGGTGGCCATTTTAGTTCCAAAAAGACGGCTGCAAAGATTCTGCAATCTAGCTTATATTGGCCCACCATGTTTTGTGATGTTCACACTTTTTCACATCTTATGATAGGTGTCAACGACTAGGAAGTTTGACTAGAAGGCACATGATGCTCCTCAATCCCATTCTTACTCTTGTGATATTTGATTGTTGAGGTATTGATTTCATGAGACTGTTCCCTAGTTCGTTTGGATTCTTTTACATTCTTGTGGCCATTGACTATGTGTCTAAATGGGTGGAGGTCATTGCTTTTTGTACCAATGATCACCGCGTTGTGGTCAAGTTTTTAAATAAGATTATCTTTTCTCACTTTGGTATGCCTTGTGTTGTCATTGTGATGGTGACACTCACTTTTGTAATAAACCTGTTGGACTGTTAATACAAAAGTATGGGGTCATTCACAAGGTTAGTACACCTTATCATCTCCAAACGAGTGGCCTAGTTAAGTTAGCTAATTGGGAGATTAAGCATATTCTTGAGAAAACTATTAATCCTAACCGTAAGGATTGGTCCTTAAGGTTAGTGGATACACTCTAGGCTTATAGAACTGCTTACAAAACTGTGTTAGGTGTTACTTCTTACAGGCTTGTGTAAGGGAAATCATGTCACCTTTTGGTGGAAATTGAACACAAAGCCTATTGGGCCATTCGCAATTTATTGAGACCATAGATGTAGCCGACCAAACTAGGAAGCTATAACTTAATGCACTTGAGGAACTCTGAAATGATGCCCATAAGAATGTAAAGATGTCTAAGGCCAAGATGAAAACATTCCATGACTGGCACATCCTTCGTAAGTCTTTTCATGTCGGTCAACAAGTATTACTTTATAATTCCCGATTATACTTGTTTTCGGATAAATTAAAGAGTAAGTGGTTTAGATCTTATCTGGTAAGAGATGTGTCACCGCACGGAGCGGTGAAAATTAAGGATTCCAACAATGAGAATGTTTTTAAAGTCAATGGACAAAGACTAAAGCTCTACTTGAAAAACTTTGTAAGTTTGATTGAAAGTGTAGATCTTATGGATCCACTATTGGTTGAGTAGAAGCCACATCCAATTAGTTTATACAGTTAATTTAGTCTATTTATTTGGTTCGGTTGCTAGTTTATCTTTAATTAGATCGAAGGGAACTTTCTTCCACCCCTGTTTGTCTACCACCCTTTCCCTTCCTTTTTTGTCTTGCGGTTATGTATATTCTCTTGTTGGGGGAGGGCCACGTTCGTTTTTTTATTATTTGGTTTGTTATTTTCTGTTATTTATTTTGATTTTTGTTCTTTTCTTTGTAACTAGAAGATGTTAAAGAACTGGATAGTGTTATGACTTTTCATATAGATAGTTGAGTGCTTACATTTGCATGTTGCATCTTCTAAATATTTCCATTTGGTATCAGGAGAGAGATAATTCACCATGCAAAGATGGTGAGGAGAGTTGGGCTCTAAGAGGGACAACCTCAACCTCTTACTGGTTGCAATACTCTGGCCTATAAGAGAAGAGCAAAGAGACTAAATAAATGTCACTGTTGTGCTAGACACGTATGTATGGATAAAAATTGCAAAGGGAGTAACTGATTCATGCTAGGAAATCAGATAGTTTACCTAAATATTATTGAAGGATGAGTAAATGTTGAGGCATTGAGACGCCTTGGAATCCCCAGAACGGTAAACTATTTTGATTTTGATGTCAAAAGACTGGCTCGACTTTGTAATGATTATTCTTCTTAGAGTGTGTTATATTTGAGTATCTTGTTTGTGTGTTTAACTTTATTTGTAAATATGACTAATATTTCTTTTACAGATGTTTTGTATTTAAAAAAAAAACAAAATAAAAACATGCGTAAGACTGAGAAGTGTACAATTTGAATGCACTTGAAATCTACAAAAGAGATTCGCGTATCTTTTATAATTTTGTACAGTTTTATATGAAATGCAAATTTAGATTTTGAGCATTTGTTGAAATAAGTTTTCATTCACCTTAGCATAATTTTTGTTTTATCCTTTCTTTTTTAATAAAATTACAAAATTTTATCTTAACACATAGAAAGAGACTATTTTACATAACTTATTATCATATCATGATAAGTTTAATATTTTTACATATTGTATAATCATTCTTACAAAAGTGAAGATTTTTTACTAAGTAAGCTTTAAAGTCAATCACGCCTTTCAGAGTATTTATATTTACCCTTGATAAATTTCTTCCGCATCACTATTTCAATAGCTCCATTATACTTGCATTTGACTCAATTGATTGAATTGTTAATGTAATTAAATATGTTGAATTCTTAGAACTTTAAGTTATTGTGCACTTTCAAAAATGAATCTGGGCTATCTTTGATATTTTGAATCACAGATTTCTTTGATAACATAATTCCCTTAAAACCATCTTTAAGCTTATTTCTTTATCTCTTGCTACATATATCATTGCTAAAGTTTTGTCCCTAAATACGAAAATACAAGTATCTTCACTTGTGCAAGTTGAATTGAGAAAAGGGGTGATCTATTTACAATATAAAAAAAATTTAGCACGAAGGAAAGAAAAGAAAAAATAACAAAGGAAAAAGGAAAGTATGAAAAAAAAGGGAATAAGAGGTTGGTTGTTGAAAAAGAAAAAAAAAAACCTATCTAATTAAATGAAATAGGGAAATTGACAGTATGTATTTATTGATCAACTCATGCCTTGATCACACATGTTTTGAGCCTTTTATCCTTTCTTTTCCCTTATCTTAAACTTCATGACCAAGTTACAACCTGAATAAAGCCCTCGATGATTTAAAGTGTACATTGCTTATTCATTCACTCATTAAAAAATTCACATATTAATTGCTCGTGTGGTTTTAACATTGAGTATTTTTTCATAGAGTTATGCCAAGTCATCTCTCACTTTATATATTCACATCATTTTTCTTATTGTTGTTTCTTTTGATTATACATTACATTTACTCTTTTGTAACGACAACCAATGTGAGATACCTATGTTCTTTTTCTCTAAGAGAATATCTAGTGAGGTTGAATTAAAACTTAAAAGACATACTTGTATTTTTATGTTGTAATATTTTCTTTATCATGTAATAATCACACACATACACACACAAAAATTTCTCATATGTTGTTATAAGATATTATCTTGCTTGCGTATTAAAGAGTAGAATAGACACAATATGCTTTTATTTTGATACATGTAATATTTTTTTCCTCATTATTCTTATTTGTAGATGATATTTTGATGTTTGTGGGTATCATTACTGGAAACCTTCATGAGACACCATTCGTCCACTAGGGGTAATTTAAGGGGTTTAAAAGCTTGGTGCATATGCTAAATTCACTCATGATCCCTACAAAAGTGAAGTATTTCTTTTTAAGTGTGTTTATTTTTTTGCTAGGAACTAACAAAAGTATAATTAGGGGTTGTGATTGTATTCTAAAAAGTACAAATTAGAGTCCTAAATTATAGGCTAATGTTAGCTATTGTTTATGTGTTGTTTATTATTTTTATATAAATATAGTATTTGTCACGTTTTACACGCTTTGAGCAAATTTAAAAATAAAACTAAGTAAAATAAAGTAAGGTAATGTACATTATTTATACGAGTGAATGTGTATTATAAAATATCTTTTACTTTATATATTATAAGATTATCTTTTACTTTAAATATATTATGTTATATATATATATATATATATGTATGTGTGTATCTTTGTGTGCAGGTGCAAGGGAGGTGGCCAAGAAGAGGAAAACAAAAAATAAATAAATAAAAGAAAGAAAGGTGGAGGAGATCAGAATGGAGGAAAAAAATAATAATAAAATAATTCCTCTTCGCCTATAAAAAAAGGCATTCAGCAAAGAAGCCATGAGGGAGAGAGAGTAGAGAGTTAGAGAGCCATTCGACTGAAAGCTCTCTCTTTCATTTTCTTTTAGTCAGTTAGTTTATTAGTAGTTGTTCAGCCAGTTAATTTTTTAATCTTTTCCTTACCGTTATTCTGTTGTAATAAAACTTTTTAGTTATGAAGTTATTTTTCAAGTCATGTCTTTTCAATACTATGAGTAACTAGCTTAATTCTTAGAGTCAATTGTGAAAATCATTTGAAGTTCTTGGAACATCAATGGAAGTAATTGAGTTTTCATTGTTTATATTTAAAATCTTTCAATTCTTGATAATTAAATTCTAGATCTTTGAGAAAACTTAGATCTTGATTAAGTTTAGTAATTTCGATGCACAAATCTTAGTTTGGTATAGTTTTTACACAAATCGATAGTATAAATCTATGACTTTAATTTTATTATTTTAGATTTAATTATTATAGAATTTCTATTCTAAAAGCTAAATCTTTCAAATCAAAGGGTCGAGACGAAACCAATGATTTGAGTTATAAAACATTTGTTGGAATTTCGGATGAATCATATGATCAGATCAATTGGATCTAAGACCGTTTTATTAAAGTTTATTTAAAGTCCAGTTTCACAACCATTAAATCTTCCGAAAATATCTATTTTACTTTGGTTACCATTTTCTGCAGCACTTGTCCTATTTTCATCGGTACTCTTTAAGGTGAAATTTAAACCGGTCGGCTTAGATTCCAACTGAAGTGATTGCAATACTATAGTATTTAGCATGACTTAGTGGGTATCTAATATTTTACTGTGGGTGAATTTTAGCACTTAATTTTGCATATTCTATTATCTGTTCTCTTTGGATTGACTCTGGTGTTATCGAATTTTATTTATTGTTTCGCTGCAATTGCACTTAAGTGTTAATAGATTGTCATATTCTGGTCATTAGTTAGCCTTGCTTGCTTGGAACTTGGCAAAGGGGAAGTAAGGGAATAGAAAAAAATTATTTCCTTCACTTTTCTTATTTGATTCTATTTAGAAGAGAAAGGAAAAATAATCACTCTTTGTTTTTCTTGCGGTTTCCTGAATGGAAAATAATTTTTTTTTATTTTTCTTTCCCTTTTCCTTTCCCTTTCCTCACCCAGTTTCAAATTGGCTGTAACTTTTTCCTTTTCTAGGTTATTCACTTTAAGTTAGTTTTCTGGGAAAAAAAGAAAATTTATGTGGTAGGTCTACAAATCTGTTACGTTGTGTTTGGATCAAAGATATGGCGATGGAAAAGAAAATGAAAATTTTATTTTGTTTTCTTTTTCTTTCACATTTTTTCTGCTTTGCTTTTCCTTTAATAAATTTAAGACACTAAGAAGCAGAAAAACCATCGGAGACAAGAGAGAAGAAAACAATTGCCATTACTGAATGAAAAGAAGGGTAAGAAGGCAAAACTGGTGTATACCTACTATAGTTGTTGATACTAGATATAATGAATGGTGTCACGTGGACCAACTAAAACATTATAATGGTGTTTTGGGTATGAATTTTTTTTTTGTATAACACTACCAAGTCCAAAATAGCTGTAGAATGTGGCAATAAAAGTTTGAATATTTGTAGAGCACAGTGCCGGCTTATCCATTTGGCCAAGAAGGCAACAGACTATGACCCCCAATCTTTTGAGGCGCAATTTTTTTAAAACCTGGTAAGCCCTATATAGTTTTTATATACATTTTTTAAGTAAGAAGCCCCGGTCCCCAAAAAAAAAAAAAAAAACTATATTTTAGGAAAAATGGGCCCAATTTTTTAAGGCTCCAAAATTTTAAAAACATAAAAAAGCCCTATATAGTTTTTATATCTTTTTTTAAAAAGCCTTGGTCCAAATAAAAAAAACTGTATTTTAGAGAACGAGAGTCCAAAATCTACTACATTAATAAAAAAAACACTTCGGATTAATAAAAAAAATAAATAAACTATAAACATAAAAATTTTAAAGGCCCAAAAAATTTTAGAACATTACATGCTACTGTCAAAGCCGTATATAGTTTACATATCTGTTTTTTTTTTATTTATTTAAAAGGCCTTAATCTAAGTGAGAAAATGTTTGTTCGAAGGGGAAAAAAAACATAAAATTTACTCCTTTGGTTAACTTCAAGAAAAAAAAATTTGGCTTAAAAAAAAGTATATAAATAAATTTTTTTTAAAGGCTCTAAAATTGTTAAAACTTTACGAGTTTTAAAGCTCTATATAGTTTCTACAAAACAAAAAATTTGGAAAAGAGGCCCCAGTCAAAGGAAATAATGACTGTTAGCAAAAATAGCCAAAAAATTAGCATACTAGTTAATTTTAGAGAGAAAAAAAAACCAATTTATGCAATAAAATAATTTTAAATAAAATTCTCACAATAATTTTAAAATTTTTTAACAAATATAAAAAGCTTCGTTTAAAATCGCCATCTTAAACTTCAAATCATGTTGAGCCACCCTACTGTGTGTACAATAGAATTCTGTAACAAAAAAAAATTAATAATAATAAAAGAAAAAGTAAAACCAAAACAGTTTTGCACGGAGAAAGCGAACCTTCTGTCAGGGTGGATGGCATAATACTGCCGGAGACGTGACAGTGCAACCAAGGACCCAGTGACAGTTGTATACATGAAAACAAAAACAAACCTGGTAATGAGCAAAAACAGGACAGACAACCAAAACAACTTGCCGGATAAAGTGAACTTTTTTTTGGGTGGAGGGCACAACGTGCCGGAGACGTCACAGTTGATGGAGCGACCTGAGGGCTTGCAGAAAGACTTGAAGAGACGCAGGAAAGAAAGATGAAGAAAAATAAAGACTGCCGTAGAGACGTAGAGTTATTTATAAGGTAGGATTTCATGCTTTAAATTTAGGCACTTACCCTCTATCAACAGGTGAGAGATTTATTTCCAGCTGTTTAAAACGTGTTCGGTATTTTTTAGAAATATTAAGTGTGACACGTTTTCCATGTCGTGGCTTCATCAACGGGGCTTCTTTTGCTTTTCTTGTTTAGCGCTAAAGTAAGCACATTTCGACTAATTCTTAATCGGATTTGATAAAATACATGTTATTCATGTTGGAATTAAGATTTTTTTAGGGGTTTAATTTATTGTAGCTAACTCTGGAACTAGGCTTCCATGTAGAGGTTTCACCATCTGAGGTGTTTGCTTATTGATATGAGTAATACTAGTGGTATCCGTTTTTTTTTTTTTTATTGAATTTTTATCACAGATAGATACAAAATGATGGATTCATATTATCCAATATATGTGATATTCACTTGTGTCTATCCGTGATAAAAATTTGGTAACAAAACTCGGTGCCTATAATATTTTTCTATCAATATAGAATAAATATGCTAAGGTCGTTTGGAGGCGAAGAACACTGTGAACAGAGAGAGAATGGCAATGGAGCTTCTTTAATTTGGCAGGGTTTCACCTTTTCTCTCTCGTCCTTGCTTACACTTAAGTAACAGGTTTATTTATAGGCATACTTGACGCATATCTTGGTGACACGTGGCCCTTAGGACCATGTGTTCAAAATTTTTTCTGCCAGCTAGATTGATGCAAAGAGCTCTAACTTGATCTCAAGTGACTCTTGGTCCTTAAGATCTAAGCAATGCCCCTACCTAATGATCCTCAATCCTTAACTATCAACCTACACGATACTTTTATCCCGCTATAATTGATGCCCCTAAGTCCCGCCATTCGACCTAGGTGCCTCTTTCCATTCTATGTCGAAGGGCCTTCACTGAAACTTTGTTCGTTTCAGGGTGAGACTTCATATTACCATATTTAGATTGGATTATAGAGAATGTAAATATCAAAAATTGAGTAAAAAAACAAAAGAGTCCAAATAATGAGAAAATACAAATTGACCAACAAACTTATCAAAATTCACGCGATGCACCTAAATAGTATACACTATCAAATTGTATACTGCCACGTACTTAGGTTGAAGAAAATTGTTGTCCTATATATACAGAGGTATAATGAAAATAATAAAGTAAAATGAGATAACTTAAAGAAACTCACTTCTACCAGTGAGCGTGCAGTTCAAATTGTCGCGAAGCTGGTTTATCGATCTTAAGAATTAAAATCAAGATGGAAGTATTGAGAGCACTGCTTTAAAAATTAGATACTTGCTGGTTCAACCGGTAGAAGTGGGAACTGGGTTAGTGAACGATCCGGCTGAACCCAAGAACTCGTTCCTAGAAGAAAACTGTTCTATTTTGTAAAAACTGCCCAAACCGCCAGTTAAACTGGCGAACCGGCAGAACCAAAGCCGGTTCAATGTAACCGACCGGTTTTAAACAACAAGAAATGTTCGATTTTTTTGGGAACTCAGGATTGAAATCAAACCTTCTTAATCCCTTCATTCCAAGCTATTGCTGCTGTTCATCACTTCTTCTCCACAATCCAACTACTTTGAGTCCAACCCAACCCAATTATTCCTCTCACCCCTCCTCCTCTCTCCTCTCTCTAGTGATAGAAGAAATATCTGTATCAGTGTCAGATGGAAAAACTGAACCAAAGCAGAGGGAAAGGCCCAGGCAGAGAACAAGGAGACAAAAGCTGATGGAGAATAAGCTTTCGATCCAAATGCGTGTCTCAATTGTTATGGTTGAGTCGACATGAAGTTTTAAGTTCAATTCTTTTTTACCTTCATGCGTTTTGAGCAATGTTTTGTAACCCAATGAGAGAGGCTTCTGTGGCTGCCTTTCATCTGAGTCTTGCTTCCAGAGGTTCAAGTCTTCAAGGCATTTAGGAAGAGCTGAAGAGGTCTTCAACGCAACGTCTTCCAACCAAGAAATAAAGAAATGTGAAATGGGTCGGTTTGAGCTCTCAAGTGCTTTTATGCCCACACTTTCTAATGTGATTTGATTGATGCAACTAAAAATTAAACTAGGGAAGCAAGTTTGCCATTTGTTTATCATTTTATTTGGCAAAGTTATTTATATATAATGTTTCGTTGTTATTAAAAATATAATTTATTATAACTTATATTTAACAAAATTTGTGGTTTTAGGAAATTTTTTTTAATTTTACTACTTATTTTATTTATTCATTTTATATATTCATGATATCACGATTTGATTTCGATTGATTCGACGGTTGAACTAATAATTCATGACCCGACTTCTTTTCCGATTTATTCAATGGTCTGAGTTTCAAAATATTGACTGAGTTTTAAAAACCAAAAGTAGGAGACTAGTATTGAGTCAGAAATTCCAAGAGTCGCAAAATCATAAGAAAACTAGAAGTAGTTAAAAAGATAAAGTGGAGTGGTGGTGTAATTTTGTGGTTTCTGTTAGTATCCTTGTGTGAAAGCATGCCACCTGGCGTGGGCCCCACCTAATGTGGTTTGTCATGGCGCTCATTCGGGACGCTGAATGGCACGCGCTCATGACTTGCGCGTTTGGGATGCCGAACGAAGCGCACGCACGAGTTACTCTCATGATGTCATAGGCGGTTAGTGTGTACCTTGGCAGCATTGAGATGCGTTGCCTAAGTTAAGAGACAGCTTGGAGGCATGCTCGGACAATCCGTTCGATACCTGGCGGGAATCTTGGGATCTAAGTGATTCAGTGGCTTAGGGCAAAGATGTTGCCTCGTCGAGTGAGACCCCTGCGTGGGATCACATCGCCTTCAGGCCAATTCTGCTAAGAGAGAGAGATTACTCCATGTTGGACTCTTAGTCCATATCAGAAATGGCTTTATAGGTGGGTATGCTTATGGATACGCCTTATCGTCTAGGAGTTCCAATCCTATTCGAACTGCGATGGGAGGCTCTATATAAGGGTCACTATGTGTTCCTGAGAAGAGGACCTTTTTTGGATGAGTTTGGGCTAAACGTTATTTGTTCCTCCATTGTCTCTCTCTTTCTTTTAGTTGAATTGCTTCAACCTTTGTCCAACCATTCCTGGTTCCCCCTAGCATTCTTGACACGATCTGTGACTCCACACTAACCCTAACGCAACACCTTCATACAGTTTTCCTTATTTGACCTAATAGTTATTGGATTATAGGTTTATTTGGTATTTTATTTTTTGCAAGCCAGTTTTAGAACTTTTAAAAAGTTAAGCTGCGTTATTCAAACTTCAAAGACACCTAATGGGGGTTCTCCATTTTAGGGCTCTTCTTGGATTAGTTTTGAAAGGTTTCTTCATTGTAGCTATGTTCAATCCTATCCCAAGATTGTAATTATATATATTTTTAATTAATGTTTCTCTTTTTCCCGTTGAAAAAAAAGAAGGGATTCTCCATTTAGATTATTAGTGCAATTCTTGACTTAATTGATAGGTGTGTATATTATAACAATAGGTGTCAACCTGTGGAACACACGGGGAGTAATGCTTGTTTAAAATCTATAATAGAAATGTTATAAGTAACTAATTCAAAATTTAAAATAATTAAGAATAAAATTCAAAATTGAAAACTCTAATTTATTTTAATTTGTTTTATGGTAATTAAAAAATTAAAACTTTTTAAAGTGTTAAAATTGTTCACAGAAGAAAAACAAAAAAAAAAATATGGAAGTATATAAGCCTCACTTGATGGATAAATTTGTTATTTAATTTTTAATCATATAAGAAATAGCAACTATTTGGATTGGACTTGACTATTTTTTGATTTGTTCTTTTCTATTGTAGTAATTTTTTGGATAGGATTTAATTGCTTTATACGTATAGGTGGGTGGCTAAAGTAGTGATTGATAACTTTTAAGTAGAACTCAACTACTTATATATAAATATATCTTACGAAATTAATAAATTGAATTGAAGAATCGAACAAATTTAACAGTTATTGTAGGTGGAATTTTTAAGAAGGCTTGATTCAGTGCGCGAACCAAATTAACAAGCACGAACTATCTGCAAGAGAAGAAGACAATGCGTCGACCCTCTTTGGATCGATAACACTCCGATGATTAAGTTAGCAAGCTTAATCATAATGAATCGAATAAAATAATGATAGCTAGAACTCAAGTGAACATACCTTACCTCTTTAGTGCATGGCGTATTTACAGGTTTCGAAAGGTCATGTTCCCTTTAGGAGTTAGAATCAATCTTCTTCTAAGAATCTCTCATTTCTAGGTCGGTTTACAATACATTGGATTTATCCTTTATTTTGTCCTAGTCCATTTTGGAAAGGAATTTGTATCAGCTGAACCCATTAGTTCTCATAATTTTTGGATCATAATCCTCGGGCCAGCCCCTTTGGAATTGGCCCAGGGTCAATACGGCCCAGACCACTAAGTCAACAGTATTAGGCCAACCTCCTCGGGCTAGTCTTCTTCTGTTTTGGACTTGGCTCTCATTGGACCTACAGTTATCTAACCAGTTACTCTTGTGACGTGACATTTTAAAAGTATCAGAGAATTTAGAATGACACATAAGAAAGGGGCAAAATATAAAGGCGAACATAACTTATATATATATATATGATTTATCTTTAATCTCTAATTATACAATCCACTAACAATTACAATAACAGTGGAGTAGATTATTGCACTAAGTTTTTATATAATAACATTAAACTTTTAATCTCTTATAATAAACTCCATCAATACTTAATAATTAGTGCAATTCTTGACCTGGTCGGTTGTAGAGCACAAGCAGCCCGAAAGGAAACTCTCCATAAAAATTTTCCAGTGGTCACTGTGGTAAGTGTGACTTACATTTCTTGTTGGGGCGAGACAGAGGCAAAAGCCACTGGACTTTAGTCTTCTGAGGTTTTATTCTTCTAGAATGTTGTCTATACTCTTTTTAGCATTTTGTTTGAACAATATACTTAGAAACTACCACTATACTACCAAAATAAACATGATTACAAAGTTTTTGATCAGTTTATAGGCAGATCGATTGCCATGGGAGTACTTATTGGCTGAAGCATTGATATGTATGGACCCGGCAGAGAAGATATTATGGCTGATTGTTATATGTGAAACCATTCAAATTATAGCTAATTCGTCACATAACATTATTTCATTTAATTTGAACAGAGATTACTTGAAAAACATACTTAAAATGCCCTTTTAAACATGTCGTAGGAAACCACAAGATGTGATCCAGTAGTTAGTTTAGCCTCATACGAAGTATAGTGTCTCAAGTTTGATTTATTCTCACGCCCCTTGTGATTAACTATCATTTATGTAATAATTACAAATAATTACAAAAATTTTGTGTAGTTCATTTGGAAAGTGGTCTTGTATGAACTTGAAAGAGTAGTAGGCTGAAGGTCAAGAAACCATGTAATAGCAAAAAAAGACAAAAAAAGAAAAAAAGGAAAAGTGAAGCAACTACACTTCCTATCTATGTCCCCGTCAACACCCGTAGCAGCAATTGCATGAAAAATTGCTGAACGGTACAGAGGAAGGCAAAGAGTTCTATGTCTGTTCATTGAAAAGTTTATTAAACAAATCTGAATCGACTTATACTTGGTGGACGCGAATGCTCCGTGTTTACGTGGAACAATAAATAGAATCCCATAACAAGATTACCAATTAACCTAAGCTTTCTGAACATTCTCAGCTACCTTCCTAATTCAATCCAACCTACTTATACAATCAACGACCAATATCAAATATTGGTTATCCAAACTAGGGTTTTAGTGGAAGGGAATGAAGTGTTAGTTATGGGAGGAATGGAAAGAAGAAGAAGGGAAAATAAGTACCCTCATCTTATTTAGATAACCAAGAGAAAAAAAGAGAGTGACATTACCTTTATCATGTTTGGTTTCATAATAATTAATAATGAAGACAAAAGTGTATAATGCAGTTTTTACTATTATATATACATGTGTATAAAACACTAGTTTTTTTATATAATAAATTGGTGGACATAATTGGTAACTTAATATTAAATAACAAGAATCATTTCTCTTTTCCTTCATTTTCTCCAATTTTAAAGGCGAAAGGAGACGAAGACATGCTTAAAAGGTGGGCCCTTTCAACCCTCCATTAACTTTCCCATTCCCCTTTAAAAATTACCCAAATAAGATATAATTAATTTATCTCTTCCAAATTCTTTACTTTCTCACCAAACACCTCAATCCAAACAAAACCTAAGTGGTATTAGAAACCCCAAACAAACCTAATTTTTTTCACTACAATTTAAGTATATAGGAGACTTATCATGAATACCGAGATCACAATAGAAGTCACATCATACAAGATGCAAGGGAAGTAATTGAAATCCTTAACCACCCAAGTAAGGACAAATTGAATTTTCTGGAACCGCAAGTATAATAACCTTTCACGGACTACAAAGTAGCAATCACAATGGGTGACCCGGTGCAGGAAACCCAGTGCAGTAAGAAAGTCATGATTTTATCTTTGAAAGATGAGAGTTTTTTTTTTTTTTTTTGTTATTTTCAAAGGAGTTAAATTTCTAGGGGCTTTTTTTGAAAATATGGGGTCCAGGCCACCCCGGCTTTGTGCCTAATTCAACGGTGATTGGTTGTCATGTTAAGCATCGGTTCTTAAATTCAATCCCTCTTGCTCTTTTAACCACCTATCATTCACATAATAGATGAAATTAACATGATTCATGTGAACAATGCCTCACACAAATTCAAAGAAATGGTCGATTGAAGGCCAGCACATAGTCCCCCAAAAAGCCTACGAAATGACAACTTAATGCATGTGACCATATGTTATTCCCTAAAACCTACACTGTTCTGTAACGCCATTTGTCCATGTGGAGGTTTCAAAATAATCAACAGTGTTGTATGCATGTTGTCACCGTCGGGCGCTTGCAATTTGATCTAAAAGCTTAAATTATGAGGTGGTGTTATCTATCCCCCTTATATGGCCCAAGACCTCTCTCCTTCTATTCAATGTGAGATTGTGACATGTTCTCCCACTCGAATCTGTAACGCTCTCGTCGCAGGTTGGACCACCCTACCTATTTCACCTGAGTGCTTGGCATAGAATTAAATCAGGAGTTGGACTGCTCTGATACTACTTATCACAGGTCAAATGCTTGTCATCCGACTCAAAAGCTTAAATCATTTAGATGGTACTACCTATCTCTTTATATAATTCATAATCCAAGACCTTCCTCCTTCTATCTAATGTAGAATCGGAACAATGTCGACAAAATGAACACATGCATGTTCAATTGTTCACATTGGAAAGGGAACACCAACCTACTGCGGTATCATTGGTTAATCTCTAGCTATTCACATCCTGTTTGAATGTTGAGGAAGGAAGAATAAGAAAAAAAATAGTATTAACCTTTTGTTCTTTTAGCATAGGGGTGAAAAAAACCACCGATACTGAGATCAATATACTTCCGTTTGGTTCATAGTACACGATGAAAGAGACAAATAAATTCAAAGACAAAAAAAAAAAGAGGAAAATTTATTTTCTTTTTTACTTTATATTATTTTTGGTGCTCCATTCTCTCACAATCCTCTAAGTCCTAAAACTAGGTAAGGGTGTTTGACCCAACCAACTGGAAGGGAACCCGCGAATATTGTAATAAGGGAAGTAATGCCATATGATATATATTTGAAATAGAATAATTAAAAAAATTTCTTGGTCAAAGAAAAACAAGTTTAAATATCACCCAATTGGTGATAAATAAAATATAAAAAAAGACAAACATAAAGTGAATATCGCCAAGTTGATCATGTGCCCCCCCGCGAAAAAAAAAAAAAACAACGACTAAATGAATGATAACCTTTGAAATCATATTAGGAACCCCATGTAAACCTAACACATATTTGTCTCTATTGCATAAACTACATTGTTCATGTCACCAAGTACACCTTCATAGCTAGCACATTTCTTAGAGGGCACATGCCCCTCACAAATTAAGAATTACAAAAATTGTGATTAACTATATCATCGATTAATTACATAATATAATTATAGTCCGAACAACGTGAAAGTAATATTCTAATTGCATTAGCACTGAAAAAAAATATTCTAGTTGCATTGACTAATTGTCTTTTTCTC
This sequence comes from Euryodendron excelsum, assembly GCA_033060915.1. Taxonomy (NCBI): domain Eukaryota; kingdom Viridiplantae; phylum Streptophyta; class Magnoliopsida; order Ericales; family Pentaphylacaceae; genus Euryodendron; species Euryodendron excelsum. The sequence goes on from CM065393.1 coordinate 21,224,108, forward strand.
ACTACAACCATTTAGCTGGAAGAAATGTACCATGAAATTCCCTTCTTGACTCTAGCATGATGCATGATGTGCAAAAATTTGGAGTCACTGGTCTTCTCATCATAATATAGGAGGAAAGAGAAAAAAAAAATTCCAAAGGAAAAACAAGAGAATTTTTTTCCTTCTCATTTTCTATTGTCTTTCCTATTTTCTTTTTAATAACTGCTATATTATTTTTATTTCCCCTCTCTTTGAAGTCAAACAAGGAAAATTATATTTCTTCTACCTTTTTCCTTTATTTTTTTTTCCTTCACAAAACCCAATAGGGAAAAATACCCTCTCACTTCCCGTTTCTTCCTTGCTCTTTCCTTCCGCAACTTTCAAACAGCCCCTAAGACAATGCGAGGAAATTAGTATTTTCTACAATTTTAATCACTCGCTTACATTTATAAGGATTGACTTAGCTTCATACTCGAGAAGAAAATTTAAGTGTTATGTCAAAAAGATAGACTGTCTGAACTAAATTCCGCGTTAAGAATTTACCATTCATCAAAGATGATATGATTTCTACATGCACACGCCCAAATAAATGCCCTTTATGAATAAATAAGAAGATTGTTTTTGGTTTTTACATACACACGCCGTATTCGGTTCTTTGGAAGTAACACATGATTTTTTTTTTTTTGACTAATTGAGTGTTCAGTCCAGTTTGCACATATCTTGATTAATGTTAAAGTCTGTACAATTCTTATGTTTCATACAAATTAAATATTTATCAGGCCAAATACCTTGAGAAAATCTCTTATATTTGACAAGAGTCGAATCCTCACCTTACTCTAGGAGGCAGCTATCTAATCTAGTACCTTGCTTCGTGTTTTTAATTTTTTGTAATACCAGTGAATTGTGTAACTAGGTGGTGGTGTGGGCCCCGACAACTTGAAGACTTGAGTTCCTTCTCTTTCAGTTCTAGATTTGAAGTAGAATAATTTCAATTTTTCCTAATCAAATGAAAGACAGTTACAATATTACCAGTTGGTGATAATAAAAATAATAGAAAAAGAGAAATATCGCCAACTGGATCATGTGCCACCTCAAAAGAATAGACCGAGTAAATGATATTTGCAAACTCAAATAAACTAATTTAGAAAATTCAAGTAAACCTAACAGATATTTGTCTCTATTGCATAAGGTACATCTTGAGTTTTCACCTTCCTAGCTAGAACGTTCCTTGGAGGACCCTGTCACCCTACCCCCCCCCCACAAGCTAAGAATCACTGCACTTGAGATTAACTTAAAAGGAGTCAACATAGTTTTTTTATCCTTTTCTTTTTAAGTGAAAAAAAATTTGGACGAGTTATGTTTCACATAAAAGAACATAAAAGTAAAAAAAATAAAATAATTTTTGTTTAAAAAATTATTAAAATTGAAAAAAATACTGCATCATAAGTCCCGTCCAAACGCTTGGTTTTCAATCATATCATAATATGAAAAAGGTCGTCACTGCTTCTCTTGCTAGAATTAAAAGAGAAATTATTCAATCGGCCGATTTGGAAAAATTATTAAGTACGCAAACACGCATAACATTGCCATAGTCAAGCAAGTACAGAAAATTTTGTACTCGCGCACATCCCAAAGTCAAAACTCAAAACTTCTAGCACGTGTAGCTATTAATATCAACAGTACGAACCTTCTCAGGAGAACTCCATAGATAACCAGGCCCTATATATATCACCCTCCACCCCTCTCTACTTCCATGTCTCTAGCTCTCTCCTAGTAAGTCAAGTGAAGCTCAACGCTCAATTACTCTCTCCGCTGCATCTCTCACTCTGAAACGGTGATTTGCCTTGCCAAATATAGGCGGTAAGTTTTCTCAGATTAAATCAAATTCAAAATGTTATAATAGACACATCTGTTTTTGTCATGTGGGTCTGTGTAGAATGCTTTCGTGGGTGGCAATTGGTATTAACAGGTTCCTCCTTCTTGCTTCTTCTGTATTTCTAGTTTGGAAAATGAAAATTTTTAAAAAGTGACGTGACAGTAATATTTATTTTTATTTTTTTATAATTAAAAGTTATAATGTTAAAAATTAAAAAATTTATATAACTAAAATTTTTATATAGAATAATGTGGTTAAATTAGAAATTTTTACTTCAAAACGAAACAAACATCTTTATTATAAAAATACCATTGCCAGAATTATTTTAGTGGGCTGCATTTTCTTTTGTTACAAAGTAAACGACTCTCATTTAATTATTTTATAAAAATTTTATATAATTTTTTTGATTGCATAGCATTAATTACTTTGTTATGCTTATATTGTTGTGACAAAAAAAATCTAAACATTATCATTAATTTTTTTTTATTTTTTTAACAAGCTAAGCTATGAGTGGAACTCTTAAGGAGAGGTTGCTTGAGAAGGTCGTCGATGGCGTTGGAGGTTGCTTTATGGGTTTCACTGGATGTACCATGGTAGTAGTAGTTGGCCTTTCGATATTTATAAACGTGATTACGTTTTTGGCTTCAGCCATTGCCCACCTTATTAGCTTATTCCACAACGACAAAGGCGACTGTGAACAAGTCCTCCAACCACCCATTTTCTGGTTGGCACTTACGATCGCGGTGATAACAATCATCGTCAATTTATGTATTAAAGCGGGGGGTCAGGCCGGTGCCGTGCCGTTTGCTACGTGTGCCAGCCTCATCTTCGCCATCCTCATTGTTTCTTTATTTGCTTGGGCATTTTCAATCACCTCTCCAGGCGGTGGAGAGGTGTTGCCAGGTAAAGCCTACAAAGAGTACAGATTGACGGCTTACTCAGAGTGGTTGCAGAAGAGAGCGAACGACACCAAGAGGTGGAGCAAGATCACGAATTGCTTGCGTGTAAATCATGTTTGTGGGCAGATGAGTACTGGGAAATGGGCTAACACCACTCTTGAACAATTCTATACCAAGCGTTTGTCATCCACAGAGGTACTATTTGACAATTAATGCTTTATATATAAATCTTTATGTTTATCTTTCTATCATTGCTTCTGATCCACCGTACTGTTATATACTTGCCATATGTATAGTTTGAAATGGTCAAGTCGTATGTGATTTTGTGTGTAAAAGTTTGTCCTTTATAAGATTTTACACACTTCTTTATTGTAATTTGTAATTATGGTGTTTTGGGTGCTAATCTTATAATTTGCATTTCCTACACACATATGCATACGGTTCTCGTAGGCGAGTCACGAGATGCAATGTGACATACTTGACACTTTAAATATTCCAACAGTTGTGTAGCAGCATAGTGAAGACAAATATCATTTTAAAAAAAAGTGTTTATTGATATGCCTCAAAGCCATAAGTTTCTAATTTTAAATCATAAATTTCCAACACATACATCGAAGAAGTTGGTGCATCCTGTAATGGAGATGTTCTTTTGGGATCTATCGTTTTTGTGCCAATACATGGGATGAAGAGAAATGGTCGGAGAAATGCAAGTTTGAATGGCATTTCCCAACTATTATTTCAAATGTTCGTACCAGCTTCCAGCTTCATTTTCTTGAAGTCCTTGTACCATAATGTTGCCATATATGCATATGTTAATTGCACACCGATACACACCGACCATTATTTCTACACAGCAGTATGTGTCTTTTATCGTCCTCTTATTTCCACCAAAAAAACTCGTTATGTAATTTTTCACAATGTAATTTCTAGACGAGATTTCGATATAGAAAATCTAGTTTTGTAATATTTTTTTTTGTCATTATTGATCCTCTTTTGTTTCATATGTACTTCAGTCTGGTTGCTGCAAGCCATCAAACGATTGCAACTTCTCCTACATTAGCCCAACCAACTGGACTGAGACAACCAACTCAACATACACAAACCCGGACTGCCATGCTTGGGACAACGATCCAAAAATTATGTGCTTTAACTGCCAGTCATGCAAGGCTGGAATGGTGGACAAATTTAAGCATAATTGGTTTCAAGGAGTTCTAGCAGGCTTGACATTGGGCTGAATGGGCCACGAAATAGTTGGTTGATCAGCTACGCTTGTGTATCAGCTCAAATAAAAACAATAAAAATAAAATATGTTCGAATTAGTTAAGGAATAAGGTTTATGTATAGTAATAAGTTCAGGTTCTGATCCATGATGTGATGATATGTTTGATAATATGGAAGTAATTAATACTTCCCAATTATGAAGCTTTTTGCTTATAGTGCTGAGTAACCTCTGACGGACTTTAACTTTCCATTGTCAATGGCAGACAGTTTTTTTCGTATGGTACGGTATTTCTATTAATTAGATTAGGCATCGTTTGGTAACGTTTTTTGTTTTCGTTTTTTTTTTTTTTTTCAAAAAAACAAAAAACACCGTTTGTTTAAATTTTTTTTTTAATTTTTTACAAAATTCGAACAAAAAAAAACTAAAAACACTAAAATGGGTGTGTTTTCTCTTACAAAAACATTAGTCTAGTATTATTGGCACAACGATAACCTATAAACGCTCATCATCAAATAATAAAAAACACACAGCATAAAACAAAAATTGACAGTGTTACCAAACGGACCCTAAATGTGTTGAGTTACGATCTGATTGTTCACTCTCTCTCTTTCTCTCGCTCTCCGGGTTCATTAGCAATGTGCAACCAGTTCAAAATGTCAAGCGTGCAGCAAAACTCGTTTTTATCTTGCTCTTTCGAATTCATAAAATTGAGTTTTCTCCACTTCCATGGAAAGTTGTATGGACTCCTTGCATCATCTTCATATTCACAATGGGAGTGGGAGCGAGAACACAAGACCACAAACTGAGTAGCTAAATTCTCTGGTTTTATGTGAAATTTTTCATGTCACTACTGTATATATGATGCTTATTTCTCAATGAAAAAAGATACAATATTGATCTTCACGTAGTGTACTAAAATATAATTGTTTTGGCCTGCCTAATCATGCTTTGTTTGGCGCCTCATTCTAAAAAATACCAGTGGAAAACTAATGCAAAATTCAAGATCTTACAGTGTCTGCTCCATTCTAAAAAAATCACAAATCAAAGTAAAAAGAAGCTCTTATAAAAATTGAAAATTCCCTCCTTTGAACGTGGTTTGAACTATTGATTTACATACAAATACTGGTTAAACTTATAGCTCCCTCTCATGTTCGATCCAAAAATCATTAAGTGATAGAGTAATGATATCCAAACAAAACCTTTGTGACAGAATGATGTGTCTCTAGCTTTGTGGTCAATTCAAACGAAACACCCTGATGCGGATCGCATAGCTGAAAATTACTTGAAAACGCGGCGCGGCGATATACCCGTGTTGGTGGTCGGTAAACTTCAACTGGGCATAACTTTTGATTCGTAGCTCCGTTTTTTTATTATAATATATTTTCGAGGAGCTAGCGATGAGCTGGAGAAAGGGAAAAATCCGAAAAAACACTTCTAAGTGTGGTTTTTGGCCTGTTTTGTGTTTTGGGTTTACTTTGTTTTGGACTTTTGTCTTTTTTTTCATTAACTCAATTTGTCCCGGGCTCTAGGGTTTCGTGTTGCATATTTATATGCGTGTTAAGACATTTTTCAACAGCTTTTGAAGTTTAATAAAATTTTGTGCTTGAAATTGTACTTTTCCAATCGTTCGGTATTCTTGCGAATCCACGAACGCTTGATACCTTTGAATTTGTGGTTCGTGGTGATCCTACAGGTTGAAAGAAGAATTTTATTTCAGCATTCGTGGTGAATCTACAGAATAGAGTTGAATCTCTTGTGTCTTAAAGTTACGGCTGCATCAGTCCATTTTTAACTCATAATTTAGAAGATATTACGGCTGCAACATTGTGATAGACAAAATTTATGTAAGAATCGAACTTTACAAAGTGGAATTGTAAAGATTTATGTGTCCCTTTGACTGCCATAAACTTTTGTTGATTTGTTAGACTGGTGATTCCTCCAATACAGTTTTATGAGTCATATTCTTAAAGATCCATCTACCAAGATTTGCATGATTGTTTTTTTTTTTTTTTTTTCTCATTTTGGAGCTTTGAATCTGTCTCCACATGGTAGTTCTTCAATGTCTTTGGCTTTATCCCACAGCACAACGTACAGTCCAATAATTGAAAGGGCAGTACCTATCAAGCATAATAAACAAAAAGCATTTTTAGATTAAAATATTGCAAATCATGTAAAAATATAGAAGCATAGATGATCAATATGTGCATAGAGGATCGAACACTACAAGGAAAAGCGGACGTATACCTAAAATGGGATTTGAATTATCATTATTTCATGATTTGGAATGGAGATCTTCATTTGATAATCAATGTATTAGATGTAACCTTATACATGGCTTACTAAAACTATGTCGTTTTGTATTAAAATTTATTTCCTTATATATAACTATAAAATTATTTATTTTTAAATAAATTTGAAGTCAACTCATCTGAACTCTTTATTTTTATGTTAACTGACGTGTTAACATCTCAATCAATGAAATGGAGAGAATTCAAATCCCCTAAAATACACTAGGCTTGACAGAAAGATGGAAAGTACTGCTGATTCTATTCCGAATCTAACTGGACCTTTAGATTTATAAATTTGTGTTAGTGTATATAGTATATTTATTAGATTGATTTGATAGCAATTTGTTTTCCTTAATTTATGCTTTTCTAGTTTAGAAGTATCTTGTACAACACTCTTCCTGTGCTATATATATTGTATCATGCCTTCTATTTGTTACATTCTATTCAATATACATTGAGATTCTCTCTCTCTCTCTCTCTCTCTCTCTCTCTCTCTCTCTCTCTCACACACACACACACACACACACACACACACACACACACACACACAATTCTAACATGGTATCAGAGCCAAGGCTCTAATCTGTGCTTTCTCTTCAACCCACCTTGCCACCGGTAATTCTTGAAGTGCTGGAAAACTAGGGCTGTTCAAAAAACTACCCGACTTGACGAATCCGATTTTGCAATTCCACCTGTTAGTTTTGGGTGGATAGTGGGTGGATTTTGACCTACCCAACTATACTCGGTTTTGGTGGCGGACTTTTATTATTCCCTACCAACCCAACCCAACACAACTCGATCACCCTTTGGGTCGAGTGTGGTTCCAAAATTCTTTAACCCGATCTGGTCGGATTGGGTAGTGGGTGACTCCCCAACCCAACCTATGAACACTCCAACGAAAAACCCTCCACTCTACTTTTTTTGTATTCTGGTCCAACCTCTTGAGGTCATAACTATATTTTAAGACAACCCACATATTTGCCTCAACCTTACGAGGACAACGTAAGAAAACTCATCCCCAAAAAGCCCATCACGCACTCACACTCGCCACCCATAGGTTCTGCACGAGAAACCACGTGCCACCTTGATCACACGCGCCTTCAAGCGCCTTCTCTTCTTTGATGCCCTCCCACGCACCAGCATGTGTGTCCTTAGTCACCCTAGTCGTTCCAGCTGCCAGCGCACAAGCTTCAATTGCCAGCTCCAATGCGTGATCCTACTCGCACGTGTCCCCTCAGTCGCCCTAACCAACGCGCGTGCCCCTATGCGCTTTCCAACTGCCACCCAGTTTAGTTTCAGACCGGTCCAACATCTTTTCAAGCCAATTCACCTTGCTCTTGATCCGTTTTCTTCCGATTCAAACCAGTTCCCAGGTAATTTCCCCCTTATAAGCTTGTTTTTGGGCTCTATTTTAAGTGTTTCTCCTCTACAGTGCTGCTCCTCTTCAGTAAGTCTTTGTTTCTTATACTATAGAGCATTCCTATGTCCCTCAGCTCATCTCTATCCTTCATGAGTGTTAAAACTACATCTCATGGGCTCAAGCCATGTCCAGCTTCCTCAAAGGTCGTAAGCTATGGCGATATATCACCGATGACATCAGGGAACTCATTCGAACAAAAGATGAAACTGATGACAAACTTCTTGAACGAATGGAAGAATGGGATTGCAAAAATCATCATATCATTACTTGGTTCTATAACACCTCTACTTTATCTCTTAGTCTTCAATATGTACATTTTGACATTACCAAATCCATTTGGGACTTTCTGAAGCAACATTATACCATAGTAGCTCTTGCTTATTAGTATCCACTTCTGAGTACCTTTCATCGTATGAGACAAGATCCTGGTCAGTCTATCAACAGTTTCCCTTCTCAAGTGTATGTCGTATGTTATCAATTATCTTATTCAGAACTAGTGTGGGAATGCTCTACTGATGGAGATAAGTTCACTACCTATTGAGATCAACATCATGAGCTTATTTATGAAGAGACACGACTGGGGACTCTTAAGGCACATCATGTTGATATTAACTAGCCACTCACCATCCTAGGGGTCCTCTTTTTACTCAGATTAAGTGCAAGTATTACCACAGTCTTGATCATATGATAAAGGCGTGTCCTATTCGCATTTGCAAGCATTGCAAAAAGACTGGCTCAAGCCATTTTCAGTATAAATGTCCAAAGCTCTCTAACCAACCTAGTACTTCCCAATTCAGAGGTAATCAGTTATGAGGCAACAAGTTCAAACCTGTCTCTCAATCTGCTATTACTGCTGATGATGATTCACTTACCTTTGAGAGCTCTTCCACATCTATCATTGCTAGTGATCTCCAATCTCTTCTTCAACATGTTCTATCCATCTCTGGTAATCCGCCTTCCACAACTCTGTCTATTACTTTAGGTAACTATTCTTGGTTCTTTAACTCTCCCTGTTGTAACCATATGAGGTCTGATCCTACCATTTTTTCTTCAAAATCCTCTGCATCTATTGTACTTGTCATTCATACTATTGATGGTTCACATATATATGTTAGTCATATGGGGCACATTTCTACATTTCATTGGTTAATTGTGTAATCTTGCTCTTACTGTCATATTTTCTACCACTAGTAGTCTTTTGCAGGATCCAAAGACGGGACAGACTCTTGGGATTGGCTGTAAGCATGGTCGCTTATTTGAGCTTATCCACCTTCATCTCCCATCTTAGACACCTTCCACAAATTAATCCGCTGCTTCCGTTTCTACATCATCCACTTTGGCTCTCTGGCATTCTCATCTTGGTCAAGCCTCTTTAGGTCATTTATGTTCGTTAATGTGTAGTGGTCAGTTAGGTTCTGCTAGCAATGAAACATTTGATTGTCTATCTTGTCAACTTGCTAAACAACCTATTTTATCTTTTAATAAAAGTGACTCTGTTTCTTTTGCCTTATTTCATCTCGTTCACTCTGATGTATGGAAACTTTCTCCCACTGTTACTATGGGAGGATCAAAATACTTTGTCATTTTTAATTATGATTTCTTTTGTTTTACTTGGATCTATCTTATGCACCATTGATCTCAATTGCTTAAACTATATTATATTTTGCAAATATGGTTCAAACCCAATTCTCTCGTAAGATCAAAATTTTCTGATCTTATAAGGCCATGGAATACAAAGACACTGCCTTTCTTGATTTTTTCTTTCAACATGGCACTCTACCCCATCGTTCTTGTCCTAGCACGTCTCAACAGAATGGTCAGGCCAAACGTAAGTATCGTCATCTTCTCAACACTATTTGTGCTATTGTTATTGCTTTATCCTACCCTAAGCGTTTTTGGGGAAAAGCTTCTCTTACTGCTGTCTGCACCATCAATCGTGTTCCTTCTCCTATTATTGGTAATTAGTCTTCTTATACAGCTTGTATGGTACTATTCCTAACTATAGTCCTCTTTGTGTCTTTGGCTATGCTTGCTTTATGTTAATGCAGCCTCATGACCCTACTAAGTTAGAATCTCAAGCCTATATTTGTTGCTTCTTAGGTTAGGGGATTGAACATAAAAGCTATTGATATTGGGACCCCTCTTCCAAAAGACTTCGTGTCTCTCACCTGTCGTGTCCTAATTTTTCGCACTCGAGGAAAAATACGCACAAGTGGAAAAAACACAATACACTCACGTTAGAACTCGTCCTCCTAGACGGACGAGTGTGACTAGGTTTGAATTGAAAATTGATTTCATTAAGGGCTTTTGGAAAAGATTGGAGTCGCCACCTAACTTGATTAAGACGAGTTAGAACACTTAAAACTAAGTGCAATTCGAAGATTAAACTTATGATTTTTTAAAAAGGTTTGGAAAACTTACTCAAGAAAGAATTTTTAAGAAAATAGGTTGTTTAGAAACCTTTGGAAAGTTTTAAACCCTTTTTGAAAATAACTCCATTTTGGTCTTCGAAAATAGTAATCTAAGTTCGGAGGCTCACGTGTATCGAAGATATCCTATCCTAAGATCATCACCCTACCCTGCCCTTGCAGTACCTACATGTCTATTCACCCTTGGTTCACTCATTAGAATCTTCGATTAATAAATGAACAAATATATCCGCTTTGAAAAGAGATTTGACACAATGCATGATATGCAAGTGCAAGAAAAAGATTTGATTTTGAAAATTGATTTGAAAAGAAAAATTTGAAGTTTGAAAATAGATTTGAAAAGAAGATTTGAAGTTTGAAAGAAGGTTTTAGAAATTGGAAATTGAAAATAGATTATGAAATCAGAGACTTGAAAAAGATTATGGAATTGAAGATTTGAAAAAGGTTGTGACCGCACCCATAAGGGTTGCCTACGTATCCTTTTGTTGAGAATCAAGTCAGTCGTAGTTCAAACAAGAGTCCGATTGAAAATAGACACTTTTAGATTTTTGAAAAGTTTGATTTGAAAAGAGTTTGATTTAAACTTTGAATAGAAAATTTAAAATTGAACTTTGATTAAAAAGATTGAACTTAGAAGAACTTGAACTTGATTTAGAAAAGGAGTTGAGTTTTGAAAAGATTTTGACTTAGATTAAAGTTGGAAAACCATCTTTGTTTTGGAAAAGAGTTTTAGAAAAGAGTTGAAGCTTTCTAACTTAGGGTTAGGGTTGAACTAGGGTTTAGGTATCCTAGGGTTTAAATAACCTAAGGTTGGAACATGTAATTGGTTTGGAAAAGATTTGATTTAGATTTGAAGAGTTTTGATTTTAGAAAGTTGGATTTCGGAAAAATTAGATTTTGGAAGTCTTTGAATTTAGGAAAGTTTCGAAATAGGAAAGTTTCATTTTAGAAAAATGCCAAATTAAAAAAGTTTTCAAATTAGAAAAGATTTGAAGTTAAGAAAAGTTTCATTTTAGGAAAGTTTTGATTTTGGAAAGAATTCAATTTAGGAAAGTTTGGAATTAGGAAAGATTTTATTTCTATTTCCTAAAGTAGAAAATTAGATTTTATTTCAAAAAATAAATGATTTGGTTTGGTTTCTAAAATTGGAAGATTTGATCTAATTCCCTAAATTGGAAGATTTGATCTAGTTTCCTAGATTAGAAGATTAAATTTGACATGAAATTAGAAAGATTAAGTTTTGGAAATCTAGGATTTGGAAAACTATGATTTGGTGTAGAAAAAGAAATTATGATTTTAGGAAAGAGAACGAGGGTTTCCTAAACATAGTTTCTAGGGCTTGACTTGGATTTCAAGAAAAAGAGTTTTTTTGGAAAGGAGATCTTTAAGAAGAGATTTTAGGAAAAAAAATTGAAAAGCAATTTGGAAAACGGATTTGAATTTGGACTTTTGAAAATCTTTTGAATATCTCACTTTCCTAAAGCGATTTTAACCATGAAAAGATTAGAACCATTCTAGAAATGTGATTTTGAAATCAAGATGGATTTGGAATCTGGATCATAATAACCACTTTGAATATCACACTTTCTTAAAACAACCCTAACCATGAATGGATAGAATCATCTTAAAATTGTGGTTTTGATGAAAAACAATTTAGGGTTTTCACCCAAAATATAAACCTTGATGATCACAATAATATGAAACTTTTCTAAAACAACTCTAACCATGAAATGGCTAGAATCACTCTAGGATTATGATTTTGGAAACAAGACTGAATAGGAGATTTTAAATGTAGGTTTTAAAAGAGATTTTTTATGTAAGTTTGACTTTGAAAACAATTTTGGATGAATGTATGAATATGATATGCACAATGCAAAAAGGGGCGTGAATATACGGTTAGACTTCATCACATAATCAAGGGGGCCAAACCCATACCATCAAGGGTCAAATTTGAAGAAAGCCCTCAATACGATGACTTTCAACAATTCTTCCCAAGCATGAATCGGGAAATCCCTTTTTTCAAGCATGCAAGAAAGGAAGGTAGAAGACAGGGGATTAAAATAGAAAAAAAACTCAAGTGGTTTAGGAGGAAGAAGAGAGAGGGGAGATTACATAAAAGTAAATTGAAAACCTACCTTGTCTTCTTCTTGCTTTGCTTGTTTTATTTGCTTTGCTTTACTTGAAGTTGAGAACCTTGGGATTGTAGCACCTTGAGTCTTCAATGGAGGCTTGTATTTGAGTGTATGGAGTGTATAGATGTTAGGGTATAAGTGTATGAAGGCTAGGGTTTGAAGAGACTAGAGAGGGCTAGGGTTTGGAGAGTCTTCGAGCTCTGTATTTCAAAAAATAAAGTTTTTGAACTGAGTTTGTAGACCCTTTTCATGCCCTGGGGGGGGGGGGTGATCTGTATTTATAAATACAAAAATAGCATGGCGCTTGTTGCAGTGGCGTTACGGCAAAAAACCTAGCCACTTAGGAGTGACTCCGAAAAGTCCAGGAATGATCCGGAAGGCTTCGAGTAACTAGACTCAGCTGGGAATGGATGGAAAACCCTTGGGAGAGTGTCCCGAAGGTGATAGGCTTGAGAAGTAACACCGGAGTGTTCAAAAAGGTCGATCGGCTCGCTAGGGGCACAACAGTCAATTAAACCAAAAAAACACTAGAATGGACTCGAAATGACCCATGAGATGGCTTCAAATTTGGAAACATTATTAAGAGTGTTCCAAAGAGCTACCGGTTTGATACCCAAAGCCAGTATGGTTGGAAAAGGTGACCAGCCCACTAGGGGTAAAATGATTATTTTGTACCAAGCTGGCCGGAATAGACTCACAATGATCCGAAAAAGTGCTAGAAGATTGAGAATACTATTAGAAGCATCCTCAGAAGGTTACCGGTGTGATGCCCAGAGCCAGTGTGGTTCCTAGAGGCGATCGAGTAACTAGGGGCAAAATGGTCATTTTGATCGAATGGTCCCAAAATTAATCCAGAACCTACTGGAAGGCATTTGAACATGCCGGATTGTCGTTAGGAAAATCTTCGAAAGGTAGACTTACCGCTCTGAGGACTTAGGTACTTTCTCGAGAAACATGCTGAAAAAGGCCCAAGGGATAGTTTGGTCATTGTTCACCGGAGTGGGCTAGCAGACACTAGTGTTGACCTGGGTTTTGAGTGTTTTCGTCGCTTTGATGGTGTGTGATGAGTTGGTTTCCAAAGGTATCTCGTATTTTGGTAAACATGTCACGGCCAAAAGGTATGTTCGATCTCGTGACATAGGGGGTTTGTTGGTAATTCCCGATGTCGACCAATTTACAAGTGTTTCCGCCACTCTAATGGTTGAAATGTTTGTGAGTGTTTCCACCACTCTGACGGTGTGCGTTCATTTCGGAGACTGTCTAATCTCGGGAAGCTGCTAGATGGACTTATTGTTTGAGGAATTAACTTTCTCAAAAAATATGTCGAATAACAGACATTCTACATCGACAGGCTAACAGGTGCCAGAAGTGAACCGTTCTACCATCTCGAGGACTTGGGTTTCGTCCCAGTCAACAGATTTAAAGGGACTTACCATTCTGAGGAGTTTCACGATAAACGTGCCTCCCCCGATTGGATAGAATTACTGCGTGAGAGATCAACTTTCTTGAAAAGCGCACCGGTTTGAGTTTGAGTAGTCTAGACTGGAATTGAAATTGGAATTGAGGTTAAAATAAGGACTTACCGTCTTTAGGAAAACGTGTCAACTAGAATTGGACCGAGCAATGCCCAAAGGGCATTTTGGTTATTTTGCCTTTATTGGGCCCGGCAAGCCTGCGAAGTGATTAATTAACTGGATTGAATCTGGAAAACGACTTTCGACTTAAATGTGATTGCGTTGGTTTGAATGTGAGTCTGTACAGAGCGGAGATTGCCAAGTGGGCAAAAAATAGGGTGCTTACATCGCCATGTCATGTTTTGGGAACATAAAATATTCTCATCCTTATCTCCTTTTCACCTATCTCCGCATTCTTCTATACCATATTTCACTGAACTATCTATCAATTTGTTTCCTAATAATCTTGATATAGTCTTTGTTAAGATACTTGCTATAATCCTTCCTGAGGTGCTTCTCTTGCTTGCCGATCCTGCTCCTACCCCCTATGGCTCCTCTCTCATTGAGGCTCCTACCTCATCTTCTACCTCTGATGCTTTTGTTGTCGATCTCTCCCTTCGTTGTTCTACTCTGGTAAGAGATATGCTCATCTTCGTGACTCTCATTGCTTTCTGCTCTACTCTCTTAACATGAATGTCACTCTTACCGTGAGGCTAGTTCTAACCCTTTTTAGCAGCAAGCAATGTTAGAAGAATTGTAAGCTTTAGATAAGACTCACACCTGGGATATGGTTAATCTCCCTCCTGGTAAGACTACCGTTGGTTGCAAATAGGTTTATAAAATCAATACTCGGTCTGACAGCTCCCTTGAATGTCATAAAGCTCGCTTAGTTGCCAAGGGATTCACACAGGAGTATGTTATTGACTATGAGGAAACATTTGCTCTAGTTGCTCGTCTCACCTCAGTGCTAAGCTTACTTACGATTGCTGCAGTACGTAAGTGGGGTCTTTATTAGATTGATGTAAAAATGCTTTCTTAAATGGTGATCTCACTGAGGAAGTCTACATGCAACCTCCTCCAAGTTATACTTGTCCTCCGTACCAGGTTTGTAAGCTTCATCGTGCTCTGTATGGTCTCAAACAAGCTCCTCGGACATGGTTTTCCAAATTCAATGCTACTATTGGAGATTTTGGATTCTCATCTAGTTCTTATGATTATGCTCTTTTCATTCAAAAATCTTCACAAAGCGCTATTCTTCTTTTTCTATATATGGATGACATGATTCTCATTAGAGATGATCTTGATGGCATTTCTAATCTCAAAATTTAGCTCAGTAAGCATCTTGAAATGAAAGATTTGGGTTCTCAGAGTTATTTTTTGGGTCTTGAAATCTCCTCAGATTCTGATGGCTACTATGACAATTGGACTGCTATTCTGATTGCTCATACTAATGTTTTTCATGACCCCACCAAACATATCGAGAATGACAGTCATTTCATATGTCAGCAAGTGGTTCATGGCACCATTCATCTCTATTATGTCTCTTCCACTGACCAGACTCCTGATATTTTCTCCAAGGCACATCCACCAAGCCGTTTCTAAGATTTAGTTTCCAAACTCAAGTTGGTCTCAGATCGACCGGCTTAAGTTTGGGGGGGGGGGGGGGGGGGGGGGGGGGGTGTTAGTGTATATAATATATATATATGTATTAGATTGATTTGATATTGATTTGCCTTTCTTAATTTATGTTTTCCTAGTTTATAAGTATCTTGTATAACACTCTTCCTGTGCTATATATACTGTATCATGCCTTTCGTTTGGTTCATTCTATTCAATATACATTTAGAGATTTCTCTCTCTCTCTCTCTCTCTCTCTCATATTCTAATAATTTGAAGGTTTGAAAAAAATTGATAGATAATTGGCTACTTAATTACCATATAGATACAACAAGCAAGGTTAAAGAACAATGCATATGTTGTTGATTGTAACACCGCCATGAAACACATCCTAGCGGCTAAAGATAAGTGGTTAGGATAGCTTATTGATCACAATTATATGAAATTGAACTAGATTTTAAGGGTTAAGTACCTGCAAAATTAGCCAAAATGATCAAGCACAACAACTTCCAAAGGGGAATAAAACCAAAACACTTAATTAGGTACTTAATTTCAAAAAAACATTTTTGTTATAAAGAGTGGACATGACTTTTGAAATTTAAGAGAAGCCTTGTGGTAAGTTTTGTTTCTCCTCAAATGAAAAAATGTTTAGAAAAACTTTTATATCAGTAATAGGAGGATTTTCAACATCAAATATTTGTAGCAATGAAAATGAAATGATTTCGTGTTTATGTGATGATCGATTGCCATGAGTACTTATTACATAAAGCGTTTATCTTTTACAATTACCCAATGATGGATGCCATTGTCAATATGTACCAGGATTGCTGAAATCATAAATTAATAATGCAAAATTGGCATAATGTTAAATATCACGGCTAGTGTTTAACAATATGTCTTTAGGACAAAATTTGCCCCATAATAGTGCTTATAGTTAAATGAATGTCTATCTCTCAAGATACAATTACCTACTCACACAGATAATCACCACTTCAATCTGTATTTGGCAATCCAAAACTGTAATGTCCTCTCTTGCAATGAATTTATGATGCATGAAAAATATTTAGAAAAAATAAATTGAAATGCAGAATGTTGAGTGTTAATTTTGGCCGACAGCCTATACTAGGCTCAATTTCTCATGGAATATGATCTCGGTTCTCACCAAGTTATACCAAGTTATACTTGACTATCACTTACTCCTAGGTGAGCATTGCCTATCGGTTATATTGTTTTTGCATAAGGAGATTAAATGTTCGGTTGGATTGGAATTGACATTGCTTGAGTGGGTGAAAATTTTTATGTGGAGATTGGATGTTTGGAAGGAAATTAGTGGTTGCGGATTATGAATTGACTTGTTGAGGCACGTAGTGTCAAGCTGTTTGTGCATTGTATAATAGCTTATGTTCGTGATCAATTAGTACAGATTTAAGAGTGAACTCCAATAGCCATTCCACTATGCTTGGTAGCTCATTTTTCTCACACATCATCTCAACACAATAACATAGGCATAATGGACTATCTTTCTCAACGGGTTAATAGTGATGGTAATGGGAGCATCCATGGTGATGGTTGTGTGAAAGCACCTCCTCGTTAGTCTCTTAGAGACTACATTTGAGCGAATGAGAATATAATGCAAGCACCATCTTCCAAGTCTCTGAGAGATTACATTCAAGCTAATGGCTAAAAGGATCCTTTTATACTAACCTACAATCCATAGTGGTGTGCTCCCCTCAATTATAATTAGAGGAATAAGGGATCTTTCCCTTAACAATACCAAAACCAACTTTCATTCTATCAAACACAAACCCCACCACAACCTTATCAAATGCATATCAACCTCCTCACAATAGCACACTAGAGGACACTCTAAAGGATACCTTAGGGGACACCTTACAACAGCTAATGCAATTGCAAATTGGTGTGAACTCTAGGGTGGACAACACACTTGAAAACAAGTTAAGACACTTTATGATATAACGGGTGACTTGACCCTATTGATACAAACCTTGGGTGTTCAAGAGAGTGAAAAGCTTTCCACTCAATCTCAACCCAATCTAACTCTCCATCATGAGCATGATCATTACACCTCTACTCTTAAGAGTGAGGACATCATAAATTATACCATTCTTTTCCAAGATTTTGAGTCTAAGGAAGTGACTCTTAAGGTGAGTGAGAAAAGCATTGAAGATGAGAATAGGGATGAGGAACCAAAATGGGGGGAAATCATTGAAAAAGCTTATAGGGAAAGAGTAGAAAAGAGTGAGGAAAAGGTTGATAATGGATTCCGTGAGAGAAAAAGGAGCCGAAGAAGGTCGAAAGTGAAAAGGTCCATATAGCAGAGCCTCTAGAGAGAACCCTTGCCCTTAATTAAGATTTTGGTCTTTTAGATGTTGATGGTCTAGAGGTCATATCAACCATATCTATGGGTCATGAGATCCCTGTTGCGCCCAGATTTTTCGCACTCGAGTAATACTCACACAAGCAGGAAAAATGTTGTACTCTCTCGTTAGAACTCACCCTTCTAGAAAAATGAGTGCGACTAGGTTTGAATTGAAAATTTGATTTGGATAAAGGGCTTTTTGAAAAAGATTCGGAGTCAACACCTAACTCGATTAAAGTGAGTTAGATCACCTAAAAACTAAGAATAATCCGGAGACTACACTTAGGGTTTTTGGAAAAAGGTTTTTGAAAATACCACCTCAAGAGAGGGTTTTAAAGAAAACAGGTTGTTTGGCAACTTTTGAAAAATATTTAGCCCTTTTTGAAAAATAACTCTTTTTTGGTCTTTGAAATTAGTGATTCTAGATTCGGAGGTTGGTTATGTGTAGGGAAGACGCACTAAGCCATCACCCTACCCCGCCCCTTTTGGTACCTACATGTCAATCTACCCTAGATTCACCTATCAGAGTCTTCAACTAACTAATGGTTCAATCCTATTCACTTTAGAAAAACAATGTTTAGAAAAACATGATGCGTAATATGCAAGTGCAAAATAAGAGAGAATCGAAAAATAATTTGGAAATAAATTTAGAAAGAATTTGATTTGAAAATAGATTTGAAGAGATGGAATTGAAATTGGAAAGTTTAAAAATTTGGAAATAGGAATTTGAAAATAGAAATTTTGAAATTGGAATTTGAGATTTGAAAAATGTGGAGACCGCACCCATGAGGGTGGAATTGAAAGTTGGAAAAGTGTTGTGACCGCACCTATGAAGGTGGAATTGGAAATTTGAAAAGTGTTGTGACCGCACCTATGAAGGTTGCCTACGTATCCTTTTGGGGGAATCAGGTCAGTCGTAGTTCGAACCGGAGTCCGATTGAAAAGAGATTGATTTGAAGAAGGAGATTGAATTGGAAGATTGAGTGAATGAACTTTGAATAGAGGATTGAAAATTGGAATTTGGAATTTTGGAATTGAAATGATTGAATTAGGAAAGTTTTAGGTTTAAGAAAGTTTTAACTTTAAGAAAGTTTTGAAATGGGAAAGTATTAAATTTAGAAATGTTTTGAATTAAGAAAAATTTAGTTTAAGAAAGGTTTAGAATTTGGAAAGTTCCAAGTTAAGAAAGTTTTGAATTTTGGAATGCTTTGAAAAAGGAAAGTTTCGAATATAAGAAAGTTTCGTTTTAGGAAAGGTTTGAAAAAGGAAAGTTTTCAGTTTAGGAAATGTTTGAATTAAGAAAGTTTCAACTTCAGAAAGTCTTGAATTAAGAAAGTTTTGAAATTTAGAAAGTTTAAGATTTAAAAAGTTTTAGAGTTTTAGAAAATCTTGAAATTAGGAAAGGTTTGAGTTTAAGAAAGGTTTGAAAGTTTAGATTTGAAAAGTTAAGATTTGGAAAGGGGGTTGAATTAGGAAAGGGTTGAATTAGGAAAGATTTGAAAGTTGAGTTTTAAAACTTAGGAAAGATTTTTATGTTCAAGTTTTGGAAACTTAAGATTTAGGAAAGGAGAAGCTTAGGAAGGATTTGAATTTAGGAAAGATTTGGATTTTGAAACTTAAGGAAAGATTTGAAGTTTAGGTTTAGGAAACTTATGGTTTAGGAAGGAGTTGAATTAGGAAAGGTTTGGGATATGTTTCCAAAAACGGAGGATTGGATTTGGTTTCCTAAACGGGAATATTTAATTTGGTTTCCTAAAGAGAAGGTAGGATTTGGCAAGGATTTGGAAAGGGAGATTCTAGAAACCCTAGATTTGAAAAACTATAGTTTCGACGAAGAAAACAGGTTTTGGAAACATGTATAGTTTGAATGTAAAAATAAGAGGTTTTGGAAACCTAGGTTTGGGGCAAAGTTTGAAAATCATGTTTTTGGAAAGAAAATTAGGGTTTCCTAATTGTGGGTTCTAGGGCTTGACTTGGGCTCTAAGGAAAGAGGATTTTTGGGAAAGTACGTTTTTGGAAACGAAGATTTTTAGAAGGGAATCCTAGGGAGGAGTTTTTGGAAAGTGAATTTGAAAATAGAGTTTTTGGAAAAAGAGAAGGAGTTTTCGGAAAGTGTGTTTTTGGAAACGTAGATTTTAGAAGGAAAATCCTAAAGGGGAATTTCTAGAGGAAAGTTTTTGGAAAGAAAGTTTTTTTTTTTTGGAAAGATTTTTGGAGAGAGTTTTTCTAGGAAGGTTTTTGGTAGAAGATTGTTGAAGAGAGTTTTTGAAAAGATTTTTGGGGAACGTTTTCAGAAAGTGGATTTTAGGGAAAGGATTTTGGAAAGGAGTTGAAAAATGGAGTTTTGAAAAATAGATTTTGGACGGGAGTTTTCGAAAACGATTTTGGAGAGGAGAGTTTTTAGAAAAGTATTTTGAAAAAGAGATTTTTAAGAAGAGGGATTTGGAAAAAGAGTTTTTAGAAGGTGTAAAAACATCTCACTTTCCTAAAGCAATTCTAACCATAAGAGGCTAGAATCACTTTAGGAAAACGGTTTTGAAAACAACAAGATTTGAAAATATGGGTCGTCTTAGTTACTTTAAATGTAACACTTTCCTAAAGCAATCCTAGCCATGGAAAAGCTAGAATCACCCTAGGATTGTGATTTTGAAAACAAGTTTTTGAAAAAGAGATTTTGATGCAATCTTGAAAACCAGTTTGAAAACGATTTGAAAAACAACTTTGAAAACGGTTTTTGGAAGATGCAAGATCATGATATGCACAATGCAATTTGGGGTCGTGAACATACAAGGCTAAGGCTTCACCACATAATCAAGGGGGCCGGACCCACGTGGTCTCCGGTTAGACTAGAAGAAAGCCCCCGACATAGTGACTCTCCAATAGCCCAATCTTACACATAGACCGGGAATTCCCTGGTTTCAAGCATGCAAAGAAAGGGGGGGGGGGGGGGGGGAAGAGATGGGGGATTAAAATAGAGAAAACCCAAGTGGGTTAGGAGAGAGAAGAGAGAGGGGGGAAGTGTGAAAATTTAAATAGAGAACCTACCTTGTATCTTGTTTATTTTGCGCGCCGTGCTGTCTTCGGTCTTCGGTCTTCGGTCTTTGTCTTGATCTTCACCTTCAGTCTTCAAGAGTTGTCTTCAAGCTTTGTATTGCAGCTCTTCAAGTCTTCAAAGGATGGTTGAAGGCTAGTAAATGAGTGTACGGGGATGTATATGAGTGTATAGAAGGTTAGGGTTTAGTGTATGGTGGCTACGACTTGGAAAACCTAGGGAAGCTAGGGTTTTGGAGGTGCTCGAGCTCTGTATATCGAATTATATGATTTTTAGGTTGAGTTTGGGGATCCTTTAAACGCTGGAGGAGGCTCTGTATTTATAGAGGTTTGACAACACTGGCGCCTGTTGTAGTGGCGCTAGGCCAAAGTTTACACTGGCGCCACTAGGAGTGGCGCCAGGCCATTTTTTGGCTTGGTGCCACTACTAGTGGTGCTAGCCATTTAGGAAACATTTAAGGTCGGCAAGCAACGTATCTTTGACTACATTTGGGCACCTGTACTAGTGACTACCATGCAATTTTTAGCCTAGCTTCACTAGGAGTGACTCCAGAAAGTCCGGGAATGATTTGAAGGAGCCGAGAATGACTCGGAAGGCCGAAAAAGAGCAGGAACACTTAAAATAGTGTCCTGGAGGTATTTGACTTGAAAAGTGAAGATAAAATGTGTCGGAAAGGTTGACCGGGCTTTTAAGGGCAAAACGGTCAATCGGACCGGGAAACTGCCGGGACGGACTCGGACTGTCCCGGAAGAAGACTTGGGATCTGGAAACATTATTCAGAATGTTCCCAGAGATTGCCAGTTTGATTCCCAGAGCCGGCGTGGTCGGAAAAGGAGACCGGCCCACCCGAGGCAAAACGGTCATTTCGCACCAGGTTGGCCGGAACTGGCTCGGAATGATCCAGAAAGGTAAAAGGAGGTTGAGAACACTATAAAAAGTAGTCTCCAGAGGTTACCGGTTTGATACCGAGAGCCGGTGTGGTCGAAAAAGGAAACCGACCCACCAGGGGCAAAACGGTCATTTTGTACCGGGTTGGCCGGAACTGACTCGGAATGATCCGGAAAGGTGAAGGAAGGTTGAAAATACTATAAGAAGCAATCTCAATGGGTTACCGGTTTAATACCCAGAGTTGGTGTGGTTCCCGGGGCATTCGGATGCCTAGGGGCAAAATGGTCATCTTGACCGGAAAGTCTCAGAAAAGGTCCAAAGGGCAATTTGGTCATTTTTCACCGAAGTGGGCTAATAGACACTGGTGTTGACCTGGGTTTTGAGTTCTTCCGCCACTCTAACGGCGGTCGTCGTGACACAGGGGTTTGTTGCCAATTCCCTATATCGACCTATTTGTGAGTATTTCCGCTACTCTAACGGTTTTGTGTGTAGTTTCACTACTCGGACCGTCTCGAGGAATAAACTGTCTCAAGAGAGGGATTGGAAAGGGGACTTATCGTCTCCGAAGAGACATGCCTGGGATTGGAACCGTCTCGAGGAATAAACTGTCTCAAGAGAGGGATTGGAAAGGGGACTTATCGTCTCCGAAGAGACGTGCCTGAGTTGGAACCGTGTCAAGGAATAAACTGTCTCGAGAGAGGGATTGGAAAGCGGTCTTACCGTCTTCGAAAAGACGTGCCTAGATTGGAACCGTCTCGAGGAATAAACTGTCTCGAGAGAGGGATTGGAAAGGGGTCTTACCGTCTTCGAAAGGACGTGCCTAGATTGGAATCGTCTCGAGGAATAAACTGTCTCGAGAGAAGGATTGGAAAGGGGTCTTACCGTCTTCGAAAAGACGTGCCTGGGTTGGAACCGTCTCGAGGAATAAACTGTCTCGAGAGTGGGATTGGAATCGGAAAGGAAAGGACGATGCCCCTAAGGGCATTTCGGTCATTTTGCCTCTATTTGGGTCTAACAGGCCCGGGAAGCGATGGACAGACGGGATTTCGACTTAGAGAATTGGTTTTGATAGGAATATGCCCACAATGACTTGCAAACAAGTCTGGACGGAGTGTAGACTGCCGAGCGGTCAAAAATGGGGTGCTTACAATCCCTACCTTTCATCTTATAGCACCTAGTCCTAATATATCAGAATATTTGGAGTTTCATGCCCTAACATTAGAACTGAATATCCTTCACATTGGTAAGCACCTAGAGGCAAGGGAGGAGGAAGAAGTCTATAGAATAAATTTGATAGGCACCTTTGTGTAAGATCTCTTTACTTTCTTTGCATTCTATGATCTTTCAACCCCTTGTATATTTAGCTGTTATCTTTTAGGGTTCAACAACGATGCTAAAATTGCTTGTTACCATACATTTTTGGACTCTTTACAAGTTTGACTAGTGGACGTGTGGAATGATGGAAAATATCTTATTGGTGGTATAGGGCGATCCCCTCTCATGTGTTTGTGTAGGAGTAGGAGTAATTTAGATAGTTTTTACTTTTGTTTTATTTTGTTTCTTAGGTTTCATCTTAGTTGGGAGGTCCATCTTAGTTAGTTGTGTAGGAATGATGTAGCCTCTCCTTTCTCCCGTGGCTATTTCGTCTTATTTCATGCTGTCCTCATGCATTGAGACCATTGCGTTATTTTAGTCATCCGGGGGGGGAAGGGAGTAGTTTCATAGAGTTAACTTCTTATTTTGACTTTTGTTTTACACCCTTAGGAAAATGTTTAAAAATTTTGAGATAAAAAGTTTGGGATATTGACTTCCCCGGATGATGATATTGACTTCCTGTAGTTAGAAATAAAATTTAGATACCATCTGTATATGTATGTATTTCACCATTTGTATCTAAAACTCTATTGTTTATAGTGGATGTCATTTTTTAGCTTTATTGTATATATCTATTGTTATATTTTGATCTTTTTGTGGTGTATTGATTATTCTCAGGTACTACATTGTAGGGCTATTCATCGACTACTTGGAATCGTTGGTAGATATTGAAGTATCTTATGGTTCCGGCACTTCATTTTACTATCTTTAGCACGTTTTTTTGTTATTCATGGTGGATGTATTGATGATTCATTTTGGGACCATAGCATATTCATAAGATACTATCTTGGATTAGTAGATATTTAGTGTTATACATTGATTACACTTGAGTTTGATTGATAGTTCACTCTTAATCTTAATGCATTGTGAGCATTTATCTTAAAGCACGCATAAGAGAGGATATTACACTTTTTTAGCACAAATCATGTCTTATAGCATCATATGTGCTAACTTCTACATTCTTAGCCTTATATGAGGGGAGATCTTGCCTTTCAACCTTTAGGGCCTGTAAGCACCCTATTTTTGCCCGCTTGACAATCTCTGGTCCAACCGGACTCGCATTCAAACCGACGTAGACACGTTCAAGTCTAAACCAGCTTTCCAGACTCAATTCAGTCAATCAATCGCTTCGCAGGCCCACCAGTCCCAATAAAGGCAAAATGACCAAAATACCCTTAAGGTATTACTCAGTCCAATTATAGTTAGCATGTCTTATTAAAGACAGTAAGTCCCTATTTTAACTTCAACTTCAATTCCAGTTCCAATTCCAATCCAGACCAATCGAACTCAATCAGCACGTCTTTTAAGAAAGTTGATCCCTTAAACGGTAAGTCCATCTAGTCCCGGCACATTTACTGAGAAAACTCCTCGGAACGATAAGTCCCTTAAAACCTGTTTGAACGGGACAGAACTCAAGTCCCTGAGATGGTAGAGCGGTTCACTTCTGGCACGTTGATCAGGAAAGTACCTAAGGCCCCAAGACAATAAGACCATCCAACAGCTTCCCGAGTAGTCTCTGGAATGAACGTACACTGTCAGAGTGACAAAAAAATTCGCGAACATCACAACCACCAGAGTGGAAAAACTACTCGCAAACAGCTCAACATTGGGAATTACTAATAAAATCCTTATGTAATGAAACCAAACACGCCTCTTGTCCGCGACAAGTTTACCGAAGGATGGGATACCTATAAAAATCAACTCATCACACATCGTCAGAGTGACAAAAACACTCAAAACTCAGGTCAACACTAGTGCCTGCTAGCCCACTCTGGTGAAAAATGACCAAACTGTCCCTTAGGCCCTTCCAACACACTTCTTAAGAAAGTACCAAAGTCCTCAAAGTGGTAAGTCCACCCTTCCAAGATTGTCCCCAAGATAATCTAGCATGTTTAAGTGCCCTTTAGTCGATTCTGGATCAATTTCGAGACCATCCAGTCAAAATAACCAGTTTGTCCTAGGTATCTGATCGCCTCCGGGAACCACACTGACTCTGTGTATTAAACCGATTACCTTTCGAGAAAACTTCTCATAGTATTCCTAACCTTCCAGCACCTTCTTAGACCATTCTAAATCTATTTCGGTAAGCCTAGTGCAAAATGACCGTTTGACCTCTAGTGGGTTGGTCAACCTTTTTTAACTACTCTGGCACTGGTTCTCAAGCCATTTACCTCCGGCATACTCACATAGAAGTTCTTGTCCATCCTCGGCCTTTCGGATCACTCCTGGACTTTTTGGATTCACTTCTAGTAAAGTCAAGCCAAAAATTGTACGATAGTCACTAGGATAGACACTTAAATCTTTTGCCTTGCATCCCAAGAGTCAAAAGATACATTTTTTGCCGCCTTAAAACTTGCCTAAGTAACTGGCGCCACTAGTAATGGTGCCAAGCTAATAAATGGCCTAGTGCCACTTCTAGCAGTGCTAAGATTAAAATAGAACTGGCACCACTTGTTACACCTCAATTTTTTGCACTCGGAAAAACACACAAGTGAGAAAAACACAATACTCTCACGTTAGAACTCATCCTCCTAGAAGGACAAGTGCAACTAGGTTTGAATTGAAAATTGATTTAATTAAGGGATTTTGAAAAGGATTTGGAGTCACCACTTAACTTTGTTAAGGTGAGTTCGTTCATTTAAAACTAAGTACAATGCAAAGATTAAACTTAGGATTTTTTAAAAGGTTTTGGAAAACTTCCTCAAAAGAGGGTTTTTAAGAAAACAGGTTGTTTAGCAACCTTTGAAAAGATTTAAGCCCTTTTTTGAAACTAACTCCGTTTTGGTCTTTCAAAAACACTAATTTTAGGTTTGGAGGTTGGTAACGTATATGGAAGATGCACTAGACTATCACCCTATCCTGCCTTGGTACGTACTTGTCTATTCGCTTTGGGTTCACCCATTTAGAGTCTTTGATTATCCATTATCCAATTATGTCCACTTTGAAAAGAATTATGTGATACATGATATGCAAGTGCAAGAAAAGAATTTGATTTTGAAAGTAAATTTGAAGAAAAGATTTGAAGTTTGAAAGAAGTTGTGGGAATTGAAAACTTGAAAAAGGTTGTGGAATTGAAAATTTAAAAAAGGTTCAGGAATTTGAAACTTGAAAAAGGTGGCGATCAGACCTATAAGGGTTGCCTACATATCCTTTTGTTGGGAATCAGGTATGTCGTAGTTCGAACTCGGGGTCTGATTGAAAATAAACACTTTGAGGTCTTTGAAAAGTTTAATTTGAAAAGAGTTTGATTTAAACTTTGATTGAAAGATTGAAAATTGAACTTTGATTTGAAATCGAACTTGGTATTGACTTTAATTTGAAATTGAACATGAACTTGTTTTGGAAAGATTAAGTTAAACTTTGAAATCATCTTGACTTAAATTGAAGTTTGAAAACCATCTTGGTTTAGAAAAGAGTTGAAGCTTCCTAACTTTAGAGTTAGGGCTGAATTAGGGCTTGGCCTCCCAGGGTTTGGGTAACCTAAGGTTGAAGCATGCACTTGGAATAAGAAGGTTTGATATAAACTTGAAAAGTTTTATTTTAAAAATTTTGAATAAGGAAAGGTTAGGAAAGGAGTTGATTTGATTTAGAAACACTTAACTTGAAAAGACTTGTAAAGATTTGACTTGATTTGAGAATATTTGATTAGGAAGAATTTGGAAAGTTAGAATTTAGAAAACTTGAACTTAGGAAAGTTTTGAATTAAGAAGGTTCCATTTTAGAAAAGTTCTACTTTTGGAAAGTTTTCATTTTATGAAAGAGTTGACTTTTGGAAAGTTTTGAATTTAGAAATATCCATTTTAGGAAGGTCTTGACTTAAGAAGGGTTTGAAATTAAAGAGATTTGAAATTTGAAAATAATATTATTAGATTTTGAAATTAGGAAAGCATTGGAATTAGGGAAGATTTGATAAGTTGAAATTTAAAAAGTTGTGATTTGGAAAAATTTTGAAAGTTTGAAATTAAGAAAGGTTTGAAAGTTTAAATTTAAGAAAGATTGAAATTAGGAAAGATTTTATTTCTATTTCCTAAAATGAAAAATTGGATTTTATTTTCAAAAATAGATGATTTGATTTTGTTTCCAAAATTGAAAGATTTGATTTGGTTTCCTAAATTGAAAGATTTGATTTATCATGGTAGGTAAATAGATTTTGAAAATTTATGATTTGATGTAGAAAATAGTTTTGAAAACCTATGATTTGATGCAAAATATAAAGTTATTATTTAAAGAAAGGAATTCAGGTTTCCTAATCATAGATTCAAGGGCTTGACTTGGACTTTAAGACAAAGAGTTTTCTAAAAGTAGATATTTGAAAAGAGTTTTTTTTAGGAAGTAGATTTGTAAAACTATTCGGAAAGAGATTTGAATATGGACTTTTGTAAGCCTCTTGAATATCTCACTTTCCTAAAACAATTTTAACTATGAGAAGATTAGAACCATTCTAAGGTTGTGATTTTTGAAAACAAACAAGATTTAAAATATAAACCATAATGATCATATTGAATGGAAAACTTTCTTAAAATAACCTTAACTATGAAATTGCTAGAATCATCTTAATATTGTGGTTTTGATAAGAACAATTTAAGGTTTGAACCCAAAATTTGGACCTTGATGGTCACATTGAATATAACACTTTCCTAAAACAATCATAACCATGAAATAGTTAGAATCATCCTAGAAGTGTGATTTTGAAAACAAGTTTGAAAGAAAGAGATTTTGAGTGCAAGTTTTGAAACAGAATTTTGATGCATGTTTGAAAATAACTTTGAATGTAATTTTGAATGCAATGTATGAATATGATAACCACAATGCAATAGGGTCGTGAACATATAAGGTTAGGTTTTGCCACATAATCAAGGGGGCCAAACCCACACCATCTAAGGTTGAACTAGAAGAAAGCCCCTAACACAGTGACCTTCAACAATCCTTCCTAAGCATGAATTGAGGAGCCCCTTGTTTCAAGCATGTAAGAAAAGGAGGTAGAAGATGAGGATTAAAATAGAAGAAGACTCAAGTGGGTTAGGAGGGAGAAAAGAGAGGAGGATTACATAAAAGTAAATTGAAAACCAACCTCGTATTCTTACTTTGATTGTTTTGTTTGTTGTACTTGATTTAAACTTTGAGAGTTTCAAAAATGTAGCACTTCACCATTAATGGATGCTTAGAAGTTTGTGTTTGAGTGTATGAAGGCTTGAGAGAATTAGGGTTTTGGGAAAATTCGAGCTCTGTTTTCAGAGAGACAGAGTTTCTAGACTGAGTTTGTGGACTTTTTTTACGCAGAGGGTCTATATTTATATGCAATTAAAACAAGACCTGGCGCCTGTTGTAGTGGTGCCAATAGGAATTGAACCTTGGTGCCACTAAGAGTGGCGCTAGCCACTTAGAAAAGTTTTAAGGCGGCAAGAAACATATCTTTTGACCTTTGGGACGTGAGGCAAAAGATTTGGGCGGTAGTCCTAGTGACTACCATGTAATTTTTGGCTTAGCTCTACTAAGAGTGACTCAAGAAGGTTCAGGAATGATCCGGAAGTCCAAGGATAGACAAAAACCTTTGAAAGAGTGTCCCAAAGGTAATAGGCTTGAGAAACAGCGCTAGGATAGTTAAAAAGGGTGGCCGACCCATTAGGGGCAAAATGCTCAATTGAACCGAGAAAACACCGGAATGGACTCGAAGTGACTTGTGAGAATGCTTGAAGGTTGAAAACACTATCAAGAGCATTTCGGGGGGTTGCCAGTTTGATACCCAGAGCCGGTGTGGTTGGAAAAAGCGACTGGCCCACCAAGGGCAAAATGGTTATTTTGTACCAGGCTTGCCAGAATGGACTCGAAATGATCCAAAAAGGTGTTGGAAGGTTAAGCATACTATTAGAAGCATCCTCAGAAGGTTACCAGTTTGATACCCAGAGCCGGTGTGGTTTCCAGAGGCAATTGAATGCCAAGAGGCAAAATTTTGACTGGATAGTCTCGGAATTGATCCGAAATCGACTAGAAGGCATTTGAACATGCTGAATTATCTTTGGGATAATCTTAGAAGGGTGGACTTACCACTCTGAGTACTTAGGTACTTTCTTGAGAAGCGTGTTGGAAGGGCCCAAAGGGCAGTTTGATCGTTTTTCACCGGAGTGGGCTACCAAGAATTGATTTTGACTTAGGTTTTGAGTGTTTCTGTCACTTTGACGGTGTGTGATGAGTTGGTTTCCAAAGGTATCTAGTCCTTTGGTAAATGTGTCATGACCAAGAGGCGGGTTCAGTCCCATGACCTAGGGGATTTGTTGGCAATTTCCAATGTTGATGTGTAGACGAGTGTTTCCGCCACTCTAACGGTTGCAATGTTTGTGAGTATTTCCGTTCCTGTGACGATGTGTGTTCATTCCGGAGACTGCTAGATCTTAGGAAGCTGCTGGATGGTCTTACGATCTAAGGGATTAATTTTCTTGAAAGACGTGCTGGATACCGAAAATTCTACATTGGCAAGCTAGTAAGTGCTAGAAATTAACCATTCTACCATCTCGGGGACTTAGGTTCTATCATAGTCGACGAGTTTGAAGGGACTTATCGTTCCAATGAGTTTTTTCAAAAACGTGCTAGATTGGATGGACTTATCATATGAGAGATTAACTTTCTCGAAAGACATGCCGGATTGAGTTTGATTGGCCTGGACTGGAATTGGAACAGAAATTGAAGTTGAAATAGGGATTTACAATCTTTAGGAAGAAGTGCCAAATGGAATTGGACTGAGCAATGCTACAAAGGCATTTTGGTCATTTTACCTCTATTGGGCTCGGTAGGCCCGCGAAGCGATTGATTGACTAGATTGAGTCTGAAAAGTCAGTTTGGGCTTAAATGTGTCTGTGTCAGTTTGAATGTGAGTCCGCTCGGATCAGAGATTGCTGAATAGGAAAAAATGGAGTGCTTACAGCTACCCCTCTGTTTTTTATCTTTGCTTGTCAAAGGCAGAAAATTATAAAGTAAGGGTCCCATGTTGACTGCGGGGCTATCGGGGGGGGTGAAATTTGAAAATTTTTGAAAACTATAGCCTAAAATTGGCAAATTGACCCAAAGGGGCACTTGAAATTGGATTTTGGTGGGCAAAAGCGAAAAGTTGCCCAAAATTTGACTGTGGCACCACTACTAGTGGTGCTAGGAATATAAATGCCTTGGCACTAGGCCTGAGGACTAAAACGAAAAAAACTCCTGATTCGAAGCTCACAATTTTATTTGAGTTTTTGAGAGTTTGGGAGCCTTTTGTCGAGTTTTTGCAAGGAAGAACTTTAGAACATTGAAGGAGTGAGCTTGGGGGACCTTGGAGAGTTACTAGAAGTAGTCACCGTTACCGAAATTGTTGCCCAAAAAAAAGATTTTGCTGGAAAACTCCAATAGGTGAGTTTTTTTTGTTTTGTGTTGATTTTGATGTGTAGAACTCTGTTTGAGTTGTGTAAATAGTTAAAATTGATATTTTGATGTGCTTTGAACACTCTGGTATTGTTGTTTCTACGTTTTGATGCTTGTTTGATTGAGTTTGAGTAGTTTGGCATGTTTATGTAAAGAGGATTTCTGCAAGAATTGAAAATTCGCTCCTACAGCTTTGGGTATTAGGTTTTCTGGTTAGATTTTTACACCGTGTGCCTTAGAAAGATATGTGAAACAACTGTATGAAATTTCGTGATTTTCTAAAAAAATTTAAATTTTTGATTTTTTTTCAAAGTAGAAAAATGATTGAAAAAAAAAAAGAAAATGGAGAAATTGATGGAATTGTTTGAGTTTGAAATTTAGAAAAATATAAGAATTTTTTAGAAAATATTTGAAGTAGTTTTGAGGGAGTTTTTGATGATTTTGAAAACCCTTGAATTTTTGAAAAATAGAACATGTGTTTGAAAAATCAA